>JBBPLE010000178.1:0-56206 GCA_038089675.1 Boletales sp. KT-2023b
ATCAAATTTTTCAGGGGCACCAATGCGAAGTTCAACTGGTTTCGAGGTCATGGTGGAATGGGGTGGTTGTGGGGGGAGGAAGGGGGGAAGTGGGTGTGAGGGAACAAACTGACAAGGGGGAATGGGAGTAGAGGATGGGGGAGGAAGGAGGAGAGGTCTAGTTACGGTGGGGGTGGGGAGAGGTGGTGTTGGTTCCCTAGGGGAGATGTCTGGGGCAGGATCAAAGGTTTCTTCATCTGAAGGTTCAGTGGAGGGGGGAGATTCAGAGGGGACTCGATAAGAGCGTCATAGTGCCCTTTCAAGGGCTCCTGGTGTTTGAGGGGAGGAAATGGTGAGAGATTACAGCAATGGTAGCTCAAAAAGAGGAGCTTAGTCCTTTTGTTATGCTTGGTCCAGGTAGGAATGAGCATAGGCTCAAAGAACTAACTGTGGGTCAAAGGTTCAAGATATTCGGGCAAGGGATGCTTGCCAAAAGGTCAAAGGAGATGTCTGATGATGAGGTCAACAACAGAGATCAAGGGGGTCATCTGACATTTGGAGTCAATGAAGAGATTTGAGGGAATCATCCAATGATAAAGTCAACAAAAGAGATCAAGGGAGTCGTCTGATGATTAAGTTGACGAAGAGATTCAAAGAGGTCGTCTGATGATAGAGTCGATGAAGAGGTTCAAAGGGATTCAAGGTAGAATCGAGCAGGACTAAGCTAAGGATACATTGAGTAAAACAATGGCTTAAGTACTGTGAAGAATAGAAACTAATAGAAGGTCATGGAAGGTTTATTACTAAGCGAAGAAAGATAGAACCTTCCATGGGAAATAGAAGTGTAGATAGCAAGAATAGAGAGGCAGAAATGAAAGGTGTGCGACGAACATGTTGTATGTTCTAGAGCACTCTAAGAAAGTAAAAGATACCAGGTTGGGCCAGTCTATTGTATCAACGAACAAGAAGAGAAAAGAAGTGAATCGTAACAGCAACACAAAGGTGCTGCAATCAGAGGCTATGTGTGATGATGAGAAATAAGAGAAATAAATAGCATGGGCTGCACAAATGGAAACACATAGGAAAGGTGATCAAAGATCTCTATGTAAGAATAGATAGTAAGCATAAATAGACACAATAAAGTCTAGAATGTAAAGGGAGATTGATGTTACCATGTCACATAGCAATAGAATTGAAAGAAGACTGAGAGAGATTGTTATGTAACAAAGAAAGAAAAGATAGGGAGGTATCACCAACCACAACAGTCATCTTACAGCATACCTCTCCCTCTTAAGCAATTTACACATTGTCATATCACTCTATCAGTTCTACTTGTACTCAATAGTACAATCACTACTTGATAAACTACTATCATTGCATCAACACCTGGTGAGTGTTCCCACCAGAGGTTCTTATTCCTTTGTCCCTTTGCATTCAGGTTTATTCCCGAAAGAACATGCATACTATGATGTCCTCCATGCCATACAGACTCAGAATCTTAGATCACAACAAAAGCAAGGTGGCTACACACCATGCATAATCTTGTTGGTAACATAATCAGACCCTGTAACAATAGGCCATACAGCAAGCATTTGAGCAGCAGCCACATTGCTCTGGCACCAGCTCAGATAATGACCATCTGAGGGATATTGAATGTTTGACAGAATGTTCAGAACATGCCATAAACCCTCTACTTTATCCAAGTAAGTAAGCATTCGGCCGTGAGTCGTGACCGTACCGATCTGTATCGGAGAGGTTCCCAACAGAAAGATGTCGAAACAGCACACATTCATTACGTTACCATATCCGGAAACATACTTGTTAGCCTTCGTCGACTGGAGATCACGCGCCTCCGGTTGTCCTGTACCTTTTGCTCCCCAACAATCTGATCAAAGCCATTTAGTTGAGTAATATGCTGGAGTCTCACTCCAAGGTTTTTTGCATGAAGACACCGCAGGTTGATATCTCTTCATCCCAGTCAGGATTGTCTCGTTATTCAGATTTGTTCTTTCCGGTTTCGAGAAATCCTAAGAAAGGAAAGTCCGGCTATCAGCGGCACACGATGCAACCGCGTAACGCCTAGCTAGAACTCCGACCACGTCGTGCCAGTGGTCGCAAAACAAGCGGTGGAAAGACCGACCCGGGTACACACAACGGGAAACATTCTGCTCAGGTTCGGTTAAGTGTTTATATTATTTATCTATTCTATTTCACTACAACCACGTCGTCCACGAGGCTCGAGCAGGATCCGGCATGAGCTATTACTCAAACAATTCCGACGGCTACCATAATACCATTACTAGTAATTTCGTTGTTCACTTGATCATGGGTGCGGCTTTCACGGCGAGATCTCGTCGCCGGCTGTGGATCGTACCATAATGGTATAGTTCATCTGGTGCTTTATAAAATGCATAGTGTTGACAAGAGGCTCCCTCGCAAGACCCATCCAGGTTATCATGTCGAATCAGCTCGCCCATCATCCTTTGTTCACCATCCGAACCGAGTTCATGTCGGTCGATGAACGCATTTTTCTCCCTTACCAACGCGCCAAGTTGGTGATGCAAACATATCGTACGTCCAACACGAATCACGCTAAGTATGACGCCATGCCGTCCTCACGTCGCTTTCCTAGGCATCTCTGTCTCAGATATTCAGCGTTGCTCCGCTAGGTTTTGGTCCTTTATGGTGGATCCCATTTTAACACTCGATTGTGCCATGTCCATAGTACTGGTCATTCATATCGGATTGTGCATCGGAACTCTTTCCCGTCATCTTGATCAACGACCTGACCTTCGGCCACTGATGGATAGCCTCTTGCGTTTTGACACCGTCGGTCTCTTCCTCATGACGGAGAGGGGACATGGCTTGGACGCCTTTAACATCGAAACGACAGCCGTCAAAACTGATCAAGGCTTCGTTATCAATACTCCTAGAGAAGAGGCATGCAAGTTCGTCTATTCTACCCTGTGGCGATTCTATTATTGATTAAAGATACAGGTTCATGTCAGCTACTACGCCATCCTTTGGGGTTTCCAAGATAGCCCTGGTGATGGCCCGGCTCATAGTAGACGGAGAGGACCGTGGTGCTCGCTTCTTCATGGTTCCGATATGCAATGAGGGTGAAATGTTCAGAGGAGTTGAGTTGATCAGACTAGGTCCCCGCTCTGGCACAACCCCACTGGACTTTTCGCTCACCCGCTTCAACCACGTGCTCGTTCCTCACACCGCGTTGGTCGCTTCGAAGTCAGAAGACTATTCCTTGCCCAAGTTTCCGTTGGAGGCTTGGTGGAACGAGATCTGGCGTGTGCCCATTGGTGCCATCGCTATCGTTGCGCCCTTGGTGCCTGCCCTCAAAGTGTGCGCATTCATTGCCGGAAAATACTCGATGCATCGTTCTGTAGCTGGAAAGGGACCTCAGCAGATTCCTATCATTTCGTTCCGCACACAACAAGGGCCTATTTTACACGCAGTCGCTGCCAGTTTGGTGTTGGAAAGCTGGTTCCCTTTAGTAGCCAATCAGGCTACGGATAAATCATTAGATCCTCGTGTCCGGCATGGCTTTGCGATCATCGCGAAAACGACCGTTTGCCGCCATGTACAACGTTCTGTGTTTGAGCTGGCGGAGCGATGTGGTGTTCAGGGTGCGTTTGGGAACAACTATATGGTGCAGCTCGAGGTGGGTAACATATTCGCCTGTTTGTTCTCAATACTCACCCGACACGTCTCAGAATGATGTCAAGGGTGCGGTCATCGCCGAGGGAGATGTCCTCACGCTCTGCATCCGGTTGTTCTCCGAATTATTACTCCAGCGATACTGTATTCCCCTCCCGGATCCCACTGAGTCTCTGATTGCTCGTCACGCCGCCTCGCTATTCGAGGAAAACAAGACATTATTAGATCAATTTTCCGGTGGCCATCGTAGCCCAGAATTCAATGCATTCATTCTCCCCCAAGCAGAGCAAGCCATCGAAGCTATGGGCCATGCAATGGCCTACTCTGCTGCCCTCCGAAGCGGACTCCCAAAGCCCATCCTCGACGTCTACGAGTGTGCCGTCATCCGTCGTGACCAGGCGTGGTACTCTGAAAAGGGCGGCCTCACGCGCCACGACCAACGTGTTCGGGAGGACCGGGCAGTCGCCAGTGCTATCCCACATCTGGCGACGTATCTCGATGATCTCGATATTGAGGCGTACGTCTCGGCGCCGATCCTCTCAGATGCAAGTTGGAAGAAGTACTATAATGGTTTGTCTGCCTTCAAGGGGGACGCCGTGCCCACTTCACATGAGACGGGGGTCGAGCTGTAGGCTACCTGGATTGTGCCCATCTTCGTCTGCGGGAGAAGAAACTGGGTTATGGCAGGCTTGTTTGGATGGATTAGATGGGAATACGGTATAGTCTCCATTTAATTTCGTGTTGTGTTTCATATGGTGCATTCTTTTGTCAGCACTGCCCGTATCTATCTACTTATCCTTCAAAAGGCCGCACGGGCGATACGGCGGTTCATTCTAGTCCTTTTTAACAAAAGGTGCACGAAGCAGAAATTTACTTTCGGCCTACTATTATTGTTTGAGCAAGGAATCTTCTGATTCTCGACGAGTACATGATATGCTAATAAGTGGAATCACCTCATGTTGGAGAAGCCGATACTGCGGTTCCTCGTAGTCCCTTTTAGCAAAATATGCACGAAGCAAGAATTTAAATTTGGGTTTAGTATTGCCCGAGCAAGGGACTCCCGACGGTGTCTGATTTTCGACACAGGAGTAAGCAGAGTCACTTGGAAAAACTGATGATATGACGGTTTGCCAAAGTCCTTTATAGCAATATCACTGCAGACACAGGGTTTCGGCGAGATCTGGAAGTAGTCTGATTGCTCCCATAAATGAGATGCTTGGCAGATCAATGCGAGAACAGTTCTACGATCAATTTTAAGTGTAAAGAGGTTCCTCCTTTAGACTCAAATCTGAGTTCGAAGACGAGTCTTCTTGGGGACTAGTGTGTGCACGAAACAAAACTTTACTTTGGGTTTCTGTAGCATCGACCGAGCGAGGCCATCTATCCGATTCCAGATTTTATTGGCTCAGGACACTCGAGCGCTAGTCTATCCCCGAGGGTCTTTTCATCCGAGCGGCAGGCGAGGTGGGATTGAAGTAGTATCGCCCGCGAGCATGAAAGATGGGAGTAACCATTACGCGAGAGCGATCCTCGCGCGACGAGGATGCCGTCGACGCCACCGTACAACGTCATCCAAGCCAGAGATCAGTACTAACGTTGTCACATAGCCCTGCGGGGAAAGAGAGTATCTGCGTCGATTAGGCTAAAGTGCCTATCCCAACAGTCACACACGTATACGTAGACGGCGCCGTGTGACAAGATGGCATATCGGCGGCGCCTTAACGTAACATCTGATGTTCGTTCAGCCGAACAAAGGACGCTCGTGTGGGTACGACGGCGTTTGCGGCAACCTCCTCGAGGTTAGCACCACCCTCGGTGCGCTTGAACACTTTGACGCTGGCAGTACCTGCGACGCCCGCCGCAACGATGTACGCCTCGCCACCATATCCTGCCTTCTCGCCAGACATCATCGTACGGATCTGATCGAGGCCGGTGTACACTTGGTTCTGCAGGACGAGCTCGTTATCGACGTTCTTGAAGATGGTGATGGTGTCTCCGCGTGGGTCTTGGACGCCCTCGTTTCGATTCGAGGCACAGATGTACGGGGTAGGGTACCTCGACGTGGTTTCGGGAATAAGCACTTCAGCAGCGTTGAACAGCGCGCCTGCAGGTGGGTTCGGGGGGATGATGGACACGTTGGAGAGGATCGAAGACGTAGAGTTGTCGTATACGGGGAGCTTCTCGAGCGTCAAGGTGTTCGTGAACGTGTGGAGAGTGAACAACATATCGTCTGGAACAACGTCAACAAGAAACGCATATTGGATACAAGAACGACCACCTCTGATACGAAGATGGCGAGGTCCGCTTCCAATGGCATGCTGGAGCGCACCAAGGATGTTGCAACCGCCCGAGTTTCCATCGCCCATACTGAGTCGCCAAATCCTGTCCACGCCGACGCCCTTAATGTGGTTGAGATAGCAGAAATACAGGCCCGCGCTCAAGTCGGCTGACCTTGTCTGGAACATAGAGCTCATGGTGATATTCGTAAATCATGTGGGGACCTGAAACTAGACCTGCAGGCACAGGCAACGTTACCAGATCCAGGTCGTTGCAGAAATGCAAGTGGTCCTTCTCAGTGGAGATAAAGCTTGCAGTACCATTTGCATACTGTGTGGCATCAATCAGGCGGTAATGTGCTATCGGACAGCAAGACCAACATTGGCGACCGCAAGGCGACCGTTGGACAGAGTTGTATGAAAGGCAGGTATGGCACCACCAGTACTGATGGTGTCCACTAGAGTGATGGTACCGTGGTACCTAACAGTAAAAGATTGAATAGCTTCGTCTGGGCTGTTTTCATTAGTTGCACTGGCGGGCAGCGCTTGCATCAGATCACGAGTGGGTCCACATGACGACGGACACATACTACAAGATACTTTTATTGACCGGGTGGGAGGTAATCTACGACGGGTTATCGCCCGTCGTATCCTTATTGAAGTATGTCAAAGCATTGCTTTCGGTATTGAACACGTACGGCGCGATGAAGTTGGCATAGCCGCCGGCGAGAATGGTAAAGTTGACCATTGCGAGCGCTCACAGCGGGTCTTGAAACGAGAGGAACTGTTTCATCAAGGGCAGTCTGGCGCAGCGCTTTGTAGTTGGTGCACGCGGAGGAAAGAGGGAGTTGGCTAAGTGACCGACGCACCAGGTATTTATCTGCTTGACCAACATCTCGTATGGCAACCCAAGCAAACATGTCAACGGCAAAAGGATGTACGACGCAGATGAATTTACACCAGCGGGAAAAAAAAGTTCGGCAC
The DNA here is from genome assembly GCA_038089675.1 of Boletales sp. KT-2023b. Classification (NCBI taxonomy): domain Eukaryota; kingdom Fungi; phylum Basidiomycota; class Agaricomycetes; order Boletales; species Boletales sp. KT-2023b. The sequence continues at coordinate 6,912 of JBBPLE010000178.1, forward strand.
AAAACAAATAGACCCACCGTCAATGGGAGTAAACGGTTCACAGTGCGTGCCACGCACAACCATCGCTATCTTGCACGCATCGGGCACCATCCGGATTATACCGCACGCCAAGTGGTTTGAAAATGCACTCGGCGGCACGTTTCAGGCTCATCAGATCCAGAATTGTGTGACAGTACCTGTGTATGGGAACTACTGCATAGTGTTGAGACCTCCACATCAACGGGGACCCTAATGCTGGCAGAGACGACAAGTCGAGAAGGTCCAACCATGCCCCTACGGCGTGCGTCAGCGGTAAGCAATACTCATAAATAACGAAAGCTATAAAAAAAGGGTGGCAGGATTTACTAAGATGTGTTCATGTGAGGCAGTTCCGAATTCCAAGAGAGTATCATAACGACAAGGCGATTATCAGCGTGTGTTTTTAGATCCCATATTTGCCGTTAGACTCGGATTTTGAGCTTGGGCGCTGCCATCATACTATCATTAGAATATACACCTTGCGCAGCATGAGGATGGCTGTGACAGTGTGACATGCTTGATTGGCCATGAAATCACGGATCAAGGGGTCACATCATTTTCAGGGTAGTGACAGGAACAGCTTTGATATCCGTTCACTGCCTCATTACACCCATCCACAACTCATATCCAGGTAACGTGATACTAGCTTGAAGCTAGAATTTTGAGGCCCGAGATCATGACGTTCTTCTGTAATCAGTACTCTTGAGGTGGAGGCCGCACTCAATGTACTGTACTACTGAGCGCGGGCTGCAACACTCCGCAAACCGGGTCGGCCCGTTTACCACCCTATCTCCTTATGAAATCAAGGGTCGTGCGTGCTCAGCCCCTGATCGGAGACAATGATTTTTTTTACTCAACAACTTTCAGGGAAATGAATCACTCAACTTGCATGTCTGCGGTTTCTCGCCACCATATATGAAATCAAAGGCTACACAGCCAGCGGGTCTTCACCCGCTCGGGGTGGAGCTGATCTTCTTTTTTTTCCCCAGCAACATGGGGACAAGTTGACACTAAGCTTCTGAACTTGGTGGCATGTCCTGTGGTGGTGGTTTCCACGACGTAAAAAAAATTGTCCCGAAAAGTCTTTCTGTGATGCGGTGGGGAATGCTGCCAAGCCTTCCACGAGTTTATTGACGTGTGTTCCTACCCAGACAGGTCAATGCCTCGCTTCAATCACAGTGCGTTCATTCAATGCTATACTGCCCTGCCGCCGCATCAGAGATTCCAATATACGGGTGACACCAACACCGCCCACATGACATGCGCCTGCCCATTAAAAATCCCCGGACCACCAACAGAAGATTGTCTCCATTTGCACTCAAGCCGATCATGTCCAATCAGCTTGCTCGTCATCCTCTCTTCACGGTCCAGACAGAGTTCATGTCTGCTGACGAACGCGTCTCGCTATCGTACCAGCGCGCCAGATTGGTGATGCGAACGTACCGTACGTCGAGTAGAATGACGATCGTCGTACGGTCCTGACCATTTTCTCCCAGGCTTGTCTGCATCGGACGTCCTCAACTGTTCCCCCAAATACTGGGCATTATTTACAGATCCTATTTTGGGTACAGACGGTGCCCTGGCCACCATCTTGCTCGCGCACATCGGACTGGCCATTGGGACGCTCGCGCGTCACCTTCGCAAACGACCAGACCTCGAGCCTTTGGTAAACCGACTCCTCCGCTTCGAGACCGTCGGCATCTACCTCTTGACGGAACGAGGACACGGACTGGACGCCTTCAACATCGAAACCACGGCCACGAAAACCGCGCAGGGCTTCGTCATCCACACCCCGCGCGAAGAGGCGTGCAAGTCAGTCCACGCCGTTTCGTCGTGGTGTGTCCCACTAACCGAAACGCCAGGTTCATGCCGGCATCGACGCCGTCCTTTGGGATCCCCAAGGTGGCGTTGGTGATGGCCCGGATGATCATCGACGGCGAGGACCGCGGGCCGCGCTTCTTCATCGTGCCCGTGTGCGACGAGCGCGAGATGTTCAAGGGCGTCGAGTCGATCCGGCTCGGCCCCCGCTCGGGCACGACGCCCCTCGATTTTTCCATCACCCGCTTCGACCACGCGCTCGTCCCACACGTCGCGTTGGTCACCTCGGACCTGAACGACCACGCGGCGCCCGAGGCGCCGCTGCTGGCGTGGTGGAACGAGGTCTGGCGGATACCGGTCGGGACGATGGCGGTCGTCGCTCCGCTCATGTCTGGCTTCAAGTCCGTCGCGTTCATCGCCGGCAAGTACTCGATGCACCGGTGTCTGACGGGCAGGGGTCCCGAGCCGGTACCGATCATATCCTTCCGTACGCAGCAGTGGCCGATCTTGCACGCCGTCGCGGCGAGTCTCGTGGTCGAAAATTGGTACACGTGCGTCCGGGGCGAGTCCATGAACAGGGCGCTCGACCCGCGCGTGCGGCACGCCATGGCCGTCGTCGTGAAAACGACCGCATGTCGGCACGCCCAGCGCAGCACGCGGGAGGTGTTCGAGCGGTGCGGTGCACAGGGGACGTTCGAGAACAACTTTATGGTCCGGTTCGAGGTGCGTGTTGCGTTTTGGAGCGTTGCGTGGTTCACGAACGCGACGGTAGAACGACAGCAGGGGTACCGTCATCGCCGAGGGCGACGTCATGACGCTGTGCATCCGACTCTTTTCCGAGCTGTTGCTGGAGCGGTACGAGATCCCGCTTCCGGATCCATCCGAGTCGTTGCTCGCACGGCACGCTGCGGCGCTGCTCGAGGAGAGCAGGGCGTTGCTCAAAACACTCCCTGGGGGACACCGCGGTCAGGCCTTCAATGCATTCATCCTCCCGCAAGCGGAACATGCCATCGAAGCCATAGGCCACGCGATGGCGTACGCCGCCGGCCAGCGAAGCGGACTACCCAAGCCCCTGCTCGACGTTTACGAATGTGCGGCCGTCCGCCACGACGCGGCGTGGTTCGCTGAAAAGGGGGGTGTGACGCGCCACGAGCAGCGCGTGCGGGAGGACCGTGCGGTCGTGAGCGCGATGCCGCACCTGGAGAAGTATTTGGATGATCTCAACACGGAGGCGTACGCTCTGGCGCCGATCGTATCAGACGCTGCTTGGAAGAAGTACTACAACGAGATGCACGTGTTCAGAGGGAATGCACGGCCCGTTTTCGAGCAGGTCCAGGCCAGGCTGTAGGGTCATCACATTCTTGGTTGCACTCGTGCTTGACGAGCTATTGTGAGGAACAAAATGTATCCATAGCGAGGATAATCACGGTATCTCTCCATGGACAGTAGTGTATTATTTATTATTTATATCCGTGACAGCATTTGGAGTGTCATATACATACATACCATTTCAGGAGTACTTTGTTAATCTACTTGGGTCCTTTTCTGTTTGAGATCGTCAAAGAAGCGCGTTACGTCTGCCTCCTCAACGACCTTGCCTTGCTGAGCGAAGGGTCGCAGATATTCGAAAAGGTGATCACTATGAATGGAATAAAACGACCGAAATGAAGGACAAAACTAACACGAACGCACCGCATATTATTGAATGCATGGATGCCATCAAGGGCACGATCGCGAGGTAGCCGCTCGAGAGCCCTTGCACCCAGCTCCTCGAAAGAGAGGCCTGGTAGGGGATAATGATCTTGTGAATGCACTATCAGAACGAGAATGACGCCATACCAGAGTCGGGGTCCTCTGGTGGCTCGTACGTATCCTCTTCCTCGAGTAAATATGGATGTGCTTGTAGGCATGGAAGACACTGGAAAGCATTTCATATCAATTGTATGGAGGGAAGGCTGGGCCACTGACACGGTCGCATCGACACCACCGTTGACGAAAGCCCTCTGTGAGAAAGATATCGCCAGCGCCATTCGAGAAAGCAGCCGGTTGGATATCAAAGATGGCTTGTGCGACGGAACTCGCGGGGGGTGCCAAACAGGGAGCGGACGTCGATGTTCTTGGTCTCTTTTGTTCGGGCCCGTCGGCAGAGGACGAATGTGAACGCTGGCGTTTGTTGCCAGGGGTATCTTCGACTTGCACCTGGGTGTCACCGGCGCTGACGTCGGACGGTCCCCCATCGAGTCTCTTCCAGGCAGCACCCTCTACGTCGCGTACAACCATGATGGTGCCCTCGGTGCCTGCGTATCGACGGAGGATGGGCGCTCTCGCCACGCACGCGGCACAGACAAAGGATTCGTAGTCGTTGGCGGATATCAGGGGAGGGGGCAGGTCAGAGGAGACGTCCGAGCGGTCGTCCGCGGCCTCTGGATCGGGCGGGCGGTCGCGCAGGTTGAGACAGGACTCGTGAAACCAGTCCTGTGGCGCGTCAGAAAAGGGATGGGGCGAGAGGTAGAGACACCACCTCACAGGCCAGACACTGGATCATCGTCTCTGGCTCTGTCTTGGGGTCGTACGGCTTCGCGCAACGGCAGAACAACGCGCGAAAGTTCTGGCCGTACTGGTTGGTGGCGTTTTCGGGCTCGGGGGAGTTGTGGAGGGTGCATGGGTGTGCGAGGGCGGTGGTGGGACAGTCGCAACGGAAGCTGCGCTTGGGGAAGAGCTCGACCTGTTCGTGGTGGGTATGGCAGGCGATGGAGCAGGAGGCGCAGATGCCGCGGGGAACGGCGCAAGTGAGGCAGAGATAAACGGCCTGTCTGATGGGACCCAAATTGAACGTACAGCGCGAAAATTCGTGCGGAAGGGCGAGCGCGGCCTCGCGAAGGAGCGCGTCTTGACTGGCAATGAGATCGTCAAGAGAAGACATGCTTGTAATTATGTAATGAACAGCTACTACTAGGATCATCTCATACGGTCATACGGTCATATAGTCATACGACGCTCAAAGGTAAGGCTATTATTATACCTTTACCTTTATCTTTACCGCCCATGGGTCTTGATATCGCCCAGGTTCGCGCATCATTCCCGTCCTTGCGCAACGGCTACATCTATGCCGACAACGCAGGCGGCTCTCAGACCTGCCAGCAAGTGATCGACAACATCGTCGATTACCTCTCCAACACCAACGTACAGCTCGGCGCAGACTATGCCGTAGGCGTACAGAGCGCCCGTCGTGTCTCTGATGGTTCTGTCGCCGCAGCCCTCTTGTTCAACGCTGCCTCTGTCGACCAAGTCGGGTACGGCCCTAGCTCGACCATGCTTCTTGAAAACATCGCTAGGGCGCTGGATCCAGATATCCAACCTGGTGACGAGTTTATCATCACCGAGGAACACGAAGGTACTCCTCTCCTCCCCTCTCGCGAGCTCGTACCGATCACCCCCTCTCTGTAGCCAACAACGGTCCGTGGAAGCGACTTGCAGAGCGGCGCGGTGCTGTCGTAAAGTACTGGCGCACCGTCCCAGTCGAAGACGGAAACCCGTACTCCCTCGCCTACAACACGGTGGATCTACTCTCCCTCGTTTCCCCCAAGACGCGCATCGTCGCCATCACAGGTTGCTCAAACATCCTCGGAACGATCCTTCCCATCCAGGACATTGTCGCGGCACTCAGAGCACGCGCGAAACAAGTCGGGGCGCTCAAGGTCGAGGTCTCTGTCGACTGTGTGGCGTACGCCCCACACAGGCGGATCGACGTTCAGAAATGGGACATTGACTACTGTGTGTTTTCCGTCTACAAGGTGCTGTGATCCCCGATCGGTCGTTCGACGATTGACACCACTTGTCCAGATCTATGGCGCACACAACGCGGCTTTTTATATCCGTGCCGCTGCCCTCAAAACATCGCTCAAGTCGATCGCCCATCACTTTCTTGCCGTTGACAAGAGCCCGATGAAAATCCAACTCGGGGGTCCTGGTTACGAGCTCGTTCACGGCGCCAGCGGTGTTGTTCCGTACCTGCTATCGCTCACACCAGAAAATACCCTGGATGCAACTTTTTCTGCCATTGCTGAACACGAGCAGACCATTTTACAACCTCTACTCTCCTTCCTCACGGACAAGCAGCAATACGAGAGGGGTGTTCGACTCGTTGGAACAAACACGACCGACCTGAGCAGAGTACCAACGGTTTCCTTTGTGGTCGTCGGTCAGCGCGCCATCAAGAGCAGGGACATCGTGGCCAAATTTGACATGGAAGGAGGCGTACGTCTAGCTTTCCTCGGCCCCCGTCCACTTTTGTAACCTTGTTTATAGATCGGTGTCCGCTTTGGCCACTTTTATGCTTACAGCCTCATTGCGAACGCGACGCCCAAGTTGGATCCTGCAGATGGTGTCGTACGCATCTCTCTGGTACACTATAATACAGTAGAGGAGGTCGAGCGGATAGTCGGTATCTTGCGCAAAGTACTTGCCTGAGAACGAATGTACACATGATCCCCGCTTGACGCTCACACGGCTCGTTATCATCCACCATGGCGGACCAGCTGAGTGGGCCCGATCCAATTCTCTTGACGCTCTTTGCGAATAGGTTCATGAGCGTCGCGGAGGCGATGGGCAGATCGCTCCAGCAGACGTCGATCAGCACCAACATCAAGGAGCGTCTCGACTTCTCATGTGCGCTCTTCGCCCCCGACGGTGACCTCGTCGCCAACGCCCCGTTCATCCCCATCCACCTGGGCTCCATGAGCTTGTACGTGCTTGCCCAGCTTCGCAGAACGCTCATCCGATCTCGACCAGCGCGGTCAAGTACCAGATGAAGCTGCACGGCAACACCCTCGAGGACGGGGACGTGCTGATGACCAACTCGCCGCATGCGGGCGGATCGTGCGTATCCCCCCTCTTCCTGCAACCCACGGTACGCTGACCGAGAGATCCGCTCGCACCAGACACCTCCCCGACATCACGGTCATCACCCCCGTCTTCGACACGACCACCCGCGAGATCATCTTCTTCACCGCCTCGCGCGGACACCACGCCGACATCGGGGGCATCCTCCCCGGCTCGATGCCCCCCACGTCGACGACCATCTTCGAGGAGGGCGCCGAGATCGTCAGTCTCAAGATCGTCAACGGGGGCGTGTTCGATCAGCGGGGTCTGCACGAATACATGGTCGACAAGCCGGCACGGTACCCCGGGAGCTCTGGCTGTCGGAACATTCGGGACGTGGAGAGCGATCTGAAGGCGGTACGTGATGCGATCCGGGTGTGTTCGCGCGTGTGTGTGTGTGTGACTTGGGGCAACGCAGCAAATCGCGGCAAATTACAAAGGCGTGCAGTTGATCCGCGCCAGTGAGCGTCGTGTTGCATGCGTGCGTGCGCATTGCTGACGCGTTGTACAGTGGTCGCCGAGTATGGATTGAAGACGGTACAGGAATACATGTACTACATTCGCGCGAATGCGGAAAATTCGGTCAGGGACCTCTTGGTGGAGGTTGCGAAACGGGCGGGGTCCAACGTGCTGACGGCCGTGGACTATCTCGACGACGGCACGCCCGTGAGTGTTCCCCCTCGTGCGTCCTGCAGACGATTCATGCACAACAGATCCAACTGAGGGTCGAGATCGATGAGAAAACACGGTCTGCAGTGCTCGATTTTGAAGGGACCGGGTGTGAGGTGCGAGGGAACCTGAATGCACCGATTTCCGTGGTCCATTCCGCAGTGATTTACTGCATGCGGGCGATGTTGGATGTGGACATTCCTCTCAATGCTGGGTGTCTGGTACCATTGGATGGTGCGTGGGTTCTTATTATCAAGCGAAGGAGTGTTGACTGGCAATGTGGGCAGTGCGAATCCCAAAAAAGTCGTTGCTATCGCCGTCTCGGACAGCCGCGGTGTGCGGCGGGAACGTGCTTACCTCGCAGCGAATCGTAGACGTGGTGCTCAAGGCCTTCCGAGCATGTGCTGCCAGCCAAGGGTGTACAAAGTGAGCACGACAGCGACCGGATGAGATGTGAGCTCATTTTTCAGCAACCTGACGTTTGGGACCGGAGGAAAGAACGAAGACGGAATAGCGGTCGCGGGATGGGGATACTATGAAGTACGTGACTCATCTGACCCATGACGAATCCAAAAGGGCTGATTGACGACAAGACAATCGCGGGAGGATCGGGAGCGGGACCTGGGTGGCACGGCACGTCGGGGGTGCACACGCACATCACAAACACGCGGATCGGAGACGTTGAAATTCTCGAGCGTCGATACCCTGTCATCATGCACCGATTCGGACTGCGGACCGGCTCTGGGGGAGACGGACAGTGGCAGGGCGGAGACGGCGTGGTGCGCGAGCTCGAAGTGACCCATCCACTGCAGGTGTCGATCTTGAGCGAGGTTCGTGACCGTGCTTGCGTGGCCAAGCGTGGATCTCATGGGGTGTTAGCGACGGACCCGCGCACCGTACGGTATGGAGGGAGGAGCGGACGGACGCATGGGACGGAACACGTGGATCAAGCAGCGACGCGAGCAAGATGGGGACGTTGGCGTGGACGGGGACGACGGGCCACGAGAGGTGAACATTGGAGGCAAGGCGAGCGTGCTGATGGGCAAGGGGGACCGGCTGGTGATCGAGACGCCAGGCGGGGGTGGGTGGGGAAGCGGAACAAGAAGAGAAGGGAGTACATGGCAGGCTGGATGGGAGGCGCGGGGCAGCTTGGCGAATCGGGAAGCGGTACAGGCCGGGTTCTGATTCGGTATGCGCGTGCTCTTACAACTGGTGTCCTACATTCGGTACGATGGCAAACTATATTTGGCATGTCTTGTCGTCACTGATGGGACTGGGCAAATTGCGATTTTCTACCCGCAATGTCTCGCAAATACCCTACCGGCGACTCCAGGTGGTGGAATGGCAATTTTCAAAATCTATCGACTCGGCAGCGCAATCGGAAATTGAGCGTTTTTTGTTTTGTTTTGTTCAGAGCCAGGTCTGTTCGTCACTTGGATATATCAAAATAAAAATAAAACTGTCAGTCGCATCTTCGTCCATGCAGATCCCCTACTCAGGAGGGTGGCTTCACTTCATCGTCGTCGGTGGTGCCGTCGCCGGTCTTGCCTCCACGTGACCGGGCCCGCCCACTGGTCCCTCCGCGTAGCTGGGCACCGCGTCACCCTCCTCGAGCAACAGCATCCAAATGTCCCATTCATTTTCTGTCACCACCCTTCGACTTGCTCACCTCGATCCCAGCGCCGCGATGTGGAACAAGACGGCCACTCCATATCCGACCATTCCCGATCCCCTCATAGGCGATTTGAAACGACCAGGTCATTTACGAAGCCCGGGGTCTCCGAACGTCAGGTTTTGCTGCATGATCCGCGCTTGGTTTTTTTTTTAGCGCCGTCACGGTGCTCTTCGCGTTGGATCTCGCGTCTTGCTTGGGACGTTTCGACTTGATTGTAGATTGAAACCATCGCGCGATCTGCAGGATTCCCGGTTGCGTCGTGATGACTGAACAAAAACCATCTGTTCGACATGTGACGCTGAAGACGGTCCGCCAGCAAGCAGTTCTAGCCCAAACTTAAAAGGCACCAAGATCTTCAAAATACTTTCTTTTCTGGACCGCACGTGTGACGGCCAGTGTGACTGTGACAACGTATTTCTTTTCTCGAGTCATTGCAGGCCGATGTCCTTTCGCGTGATCCCATCATGTCACCCCCAGCCTCAAGCAGTGCGTCTAGAACGATCAGTATCGTACGCTGATTTTGTGAACTTGGACCAGCGTGGTCAATTCAAGTTGAAGGCGGTTCGGCACGGCGACGACTCTCGTCGTTCGTTTCTCTGAACCTATGGACGTGTCGGCCAGTCTGTGCGTCGTGCCAAAGCGAGCGCGCGGCGTAGAGTGGCGTGCACAAGTATGCTGACCTGCGAGCCCAGACATGAGAGAAGAAACCGTACTGTAGCATGGCCGGCTCAGCAGCAAAGACGATGTACCGCAACCCCCGCTGAGATCCAGTCGTCCCGAGTTGCGTGTGCAATGTCCGTGTCCGAGTCCCTCTCAAGACCCTGTGTGGGCTGAACTTACGAGGATCGTGCACCAAGGCACTGCACGGTCCTCCGGCCGATGCGTTGGGCAGGACAATCGGCGCACTCAAGGTGTACATGCCTTCTGACAGTAACATCGTCAGAAAAGAGCGTTGCTTTGCATGCGTGGCAATGTCCAAAAACTAGGTTATGCATCAGGCAACTCCCCCTCAAACCCGTCATTCTATTCCTCACCGAGCGCCCCCTGCACCTCGTCCGCAACACATACGTAAAACATCCCTGCAGCCCGCAAGTGGGATAGCGTCGGTGTCTCCACTTGCAGCATGCGTTCGTGCAGCACCCTCGAGTGGGCTTCCAACCACAACGTTTGCAACACGCCCAACTCGGATATCGTAGATGGCTCCAACGGTGCGTCGCCGACCATGTACACGGCGAGCAGTAAAAGGATGATCGATGCAGCGGAAGCGATCACGGCCTTTACTGCTGGTCAACAAGGAACGGCCATGTCACAGCTGACGGTTGGACTCACAGGGACCGTGTTAATCTGGGAACACAAACGTCGGTCAGCGTCTCCGCAGGCGTGGGGTGGAACGCACGTTGAGTCGCCACAAGAGGACGAGGTCGGTAACGACGCTCTCGCCGTCCCCGAATTCAGGTCCAAACTGGCCGTTGGTATGACCGGCTAGATGACAGGCGTGAGGATCATCGGTCTGTGACTGCAGGCAAGCTTACCAGCCCAGATATATTGCGCGGCTACCTTGGACACTGCGTCCTCAAATTGGGCGGAACTGAGTGTCACGGACGGGTTGGCGCTAGACTGGTTCAGAGACAAGGCTGCGTTTGCGGACGCGTATATTCCAAGCAGTGACATCGTATATCTTTAACGACGACAAGAGCCGTATGGGTGAGTACTTGAGTGGGGGTACAAAGGACGGGATTGACATATGTATCCGCGGTGGTTGGCCAAGTTCCAAACCCATTCTCGACAAAGGCATCGACCAGAGCTGCGGATATCTTTTCGGAGAATTCAGCTACGCAGTCGAACGGTCGATCGCCGTAGGACACCGCACCTGATTCCCAAGCGTTGGCATACCACCGGGCGACCAAAGTGACCACATCTTCGAGGGCGCTACCGATGGGGGCTGGCTACTGCTAGCAAGCGAATTGTTTCCTACGAATAAAACATCCGATATCGTCGTTGCATCAAGCGAACATGCCACAAAATATGTGGTCGTTTGTGACACTGTAAAGGAGGACCCTCCTGGATTCGCATTAGACAATAATTCAATATAAGCCAAGTAGATCGTGCCCATACCCGTCTGCGTGTATGTCCAATTCGTGGCAGCACTGATACCGCCACTCAACGAATCGTCAATGTCAAGACCGGTGGTGACCATGTAAAATAGGTAGTTGTTGCATACAGAACACTGGTCAAATAATCAGAAGTCAGCTATGATGTAGTCGTCTGTGAGCGGAAATGTCTCAACAGTCGAGCTGATGTTGCTAGCATTCAAGGAGAAAAAATAGGAGGGCAGAAACACGACCGTATCTTTCCCTGTGCAGATGTCAGCTTTAGGTTTGCGCCAAGCGATCCAGGCCAACGTTCGAAAACGACTCACAAATCGCTTGGATTGTCATCATAGTCACAGTTCCCACATTCGGCACGGTCGCATTCAAATCAAAGTGAAGATCTCTCGAGCCGGTGGACTCCTCTTGAACCACAGTCAAATCAGAAAGCAAACCACAATGAGCACGGATGGCGGTCGCATTGACGGTCGCATACATGGAGGTCGAATCCACAGAGGGCGTGTCGTAAACGACGTTATCCAGCAATCCGTTGGTAGAAAGACTCGGGAGTCGATCGAGTGGAACCAACAAAGAGAGGGAACCCCAATCGTACGTCGCATTTCCAAATGAAAGTGGCCAGCCCAGTGACGAAAGCACAGTGTTGTTCCTGCTGCTCGAAAAGGCCTCGAACTTGAGCACGGTCGTCGAGATGACCTGCAGGACGGATACGCAGAGAAAGTATAAAGTGATCGCAAGAGTCATGCGAAGCGACGCAGCAACCTTGGCTTGTTGCCAGAGTCCGACCAGGGAAGCTCCGAGGCCAGACCAGGCTTGCGCGACATCGTGGATGTGGGTCAGTGTGTTTCTATGCACGATAACCCTAGAGAGCGCCAACTGTTGTGTGAGGCATAGCAATGCGAGTGTGTAAAACTTGTAGTAGAGCAATCAGTATCTCCATTTATCGTTCTGGATATTAGACATGAAACTCACGACATAGAAAAGCTGCAATGATTCCGCCAATGCCGTGGTGGATACATCGTTGGTCGATTGAACAACTACCTGGTGCTCTGGATGGTGAATGAGCATCGACAGGAGTATGATGTGCAACAAGACGAAGGCGGTGTGTAGCACATAGCACAAATGACGTCGAGATAATGAGAAATTGCAACTTCGCCACCGTGTATAGCGTCGTTGCTCAGGTACCCGGGCTGCTGATGTGGGTAGAGAAAAGTGAGCCATCACAAGCATTTACGGGAAGAGAGAGACTTGGACGTCACCCTGAAACCCATCTTCAAGGCGTATATTGCTAGCGTGTGGATTCAGCAGAGGTGCTTCTTCAATATTCGCCACCTCTTTGGCTCCCTGATCTTTCGTGAGATTGACATCAAACATCCCCCTGGGGCGCAATGTCTCCGAAGATGGGCAATCAATTGACTGCATGCGTCCGCGAAGGGCGCTGATGCGGGTTCCAATCCACAGTAACTCCAACAATGTGACACCATTGATAGGGGGATGGTCGCATGTATTTTTTGATGGGATACCAAGCAGGAGGCATACAAAAATCAACAAGATGAAAGATGCACCGAACGTTGAAACGACCTATTTCGTGAACGGCCTCTCATGAGAATCGTTGTGCTATTATGGTAAGAAAGAAGTACCGGAATCATGTTAATCTGCACGACAACAAAGGGTGTCAGAGCTGAGGCCACCTTAGAAATGGAATGAGGAATTCACATTCAATCTCCATCTGAGCACTTCCTCCGTGGCCTCAGCAACACTGACAGATGGTGTGAAACCTCCTTCATTTTCACCTAGCTGACCAGCTTGAAAGGAAATGTTGAGTGGAACATCGCAGTACACGACTCAATTTAAGCGTGATATACCTATCCATATCAACTGTGCGGCTAATTGTGAATGGGCATGTTCGAGTTGATATGGCGTTAAGGGTGCGTTAGTGGCATTGATAGTGGTGTCTAGTAAATAGAAGTAGCTGGGAATGATCAACAAAACAATCAGTTTCAATATGACAAAAATATACCCATCTGCAGTGGTACAAACCCCATGAAGACATACGCCTCCGTTCATTGCAGAGTATACCTGCAGTCGTCAAGTTTCACCGATTTCAGCGGTGTAGTACGCAAGAGGAGAAGGGAACTTACCATCGCGTTGAGCTCCGCACCAATGTCATCCTCCTGGGGTGTCCACAATGACCACGCTTGGGATAGTTCGTCCGACTGGTCCTCTGGTGCAAGTTTTCCGCTGTCGATTGGGATATTGTATGTGTAATTCGACACCGCAAACGAGCATGCTACAATATACGCTACCGCTTGTGGCCCAGTTGGTTCACCGGGTCCATCAGCAAAAGCTATGGAAAGGAATATCAGACGTCATTGCATCGAGAAATTAGTAGTACGGATCGCTGACTGTAACCCAAGTCCATGCTGAGGCTGATGTTATTTCCTATGGAGTCGTCCACTTGCAACAATGGTGCAAAGACCACGTAAACTCCCGCGGAACTCCACTGGCATCGCTCGCACTTTATACAACAGGTCAGCGTTGGATAAAGCGTACGTAACGTTGACCCGCCTCGTAATTGTATATTAACACATCTGGGTATCTTGAAAGTACTGTTCAGCATCCAGAATATGATCAGCTCGTGCAGATAACGATAATGAGAAAATTGGATCCTCACTTTGTGATGAATCTATAGCAAAGACTATTTCACCAACTCCGCTCATCCCGGCAGTCATGTTGATAAGACCAGGAGCTATGTATTGAGGGGGAGAGAGGTTGGGAAGAAGCCCGCAGTTCGCCTGTATGGTATTTGCATTCACGGATGCGTTGATCATCTGAGGCGTTGCGGAAAATGTGTCGTAGACCGTGTTGCTTATTAGACCCTCAGTCGACAATCCTGATAGGCTTGGCATGACATGAACGAGCGGAGTTGCTACACTCATGTCAAAGCCTGTTAGATTCATAGAAAGATCGGGCCATGACGAGTTCGACGGAACGGATATCATAGACAACGCAGTGTACGATTGGAATTCCATGACCGTCGGCGATGCCACATGCAGGACAGTGATGCACGTGAGGTAGAGAAAGACTAAAAGTGTAGCCTTGGTCGCTGCCGCAATTTTCGTTTGCCGCCATAACGTGGTGGCTGCAGCCCCAAGTCCAACCCAGGCCCCAGAAATGTCATGGGTAGTGGTTAACTTCTGCCGGCGAGAGAGAAGTTTGGCCAAGGCGAGACGTTGGGTCACAAAGACCAACAACACGGTATAAAGCTGAAACATGCTGAGAAGCTGGCTTGGTACTTTGGATATCACTTACGGTGTAGCATGCCTGTAGGAAAGCACTTAGTCCGGTAGTTAGGACAATGTTGTTGAATGCGATGGTAACGTTGCGTTCCGGATGTTTCCATAGCAGAGCAAGGAGAACGATTTGAAGGACCAAGAGAAGCCCGTGAAGAGCATAACACCAGCAGTGTAGTGCAAGAGGCGAAGTTCGAGGACGTCGACCATTGATAGCCTTTAACCCACTCGATGTATGGGTCAACGGGGACTGGGGGGGCATGCTATGAAGGGAATGGGAATTCGAGACTCACATGCGACCCATCTACCCTTTATGCACTTGCTGTCGCTGATTACACGTTCCCATTGAGGATTCTCGCCATACTATCATGGTATCGAGAAATGTCCCGCTTCGAAGACAGCCGCGCGATTGAGGTGCCCTAATAAATAGTTGCACATTAGATTTCCATTTCTTGCACTTCGTTCTGTTCTAATTACATAAATTGTTGTGGCTACTATCTTGCCGCTATCTCAATTCCCTAGTGGGTAGCCTACGTAAGCGGAAAAACAAAGCGGCGTAGGGTGTAGTCTGCGCTTGGGCGAAGCGAGGTGGCGCCAGGCTTTCCTCTTCGCCGCCACCTCCCTCGCTCAAGCTGCAGCTCGGGCAGCTCTTTTGTCGATCTTCTCTCGCTCCCCATCTCTTCCTTCCGGCTCACTCTTGAAACCCCAGCACCCATGCATGACCCGCATCAGGATGTACCTCCAAACTACATGCTAGAGGAACACGACGAGGACAGACTCATCCTCACGGTAGAAGGAAAGTCCGACCAAGAAGCAGCCGCCCTACTCGCAGTCATATGGCGGCTCAACCACGACCGAGAATGCGCCGCCTGGGACAGAGCCAAAGCAGCCAGAGAGCAGGCAGCCCGAGAGGAAGAGGAACAAGTGGGACAAGAAGCCGCTCAAGCCGAAGCTGCGCGTGAGCAAGAACAATGAATCGCTCTACAGGATGAGCGCAAGAAACACAAGAACAAGTTTCTTCCCATTCCTGACAGACCACTCCCAGCTCATGCCCTATTCATCCCCCCACAGCATGTGGTCAACAAACTGCACAAGGGTGAATATGTCCCACTCTACTACTTCACCAACAAGGGCATCTGAGAGGCAGAAGAAGAAATGCCCAATCTGGACAATGACATCCTCACCCTCATGTGCACAGAGGATGGTCCCACTTGGGAATCCACTGCAGTAGTGAAAGCCAAGGAGTGCAAGACCACAGATGAGGACCTCTCCTGGGAAGAATTTGGAGAGGCCAACTACTGCATGCTCAAAACCATGGTGCAGCAAGACTGGCCAGGTGAATGAGTCAACATGGTATGCGACTTCTGGCTAGCCATTGAAGCCCATGACTTCTGTCATGGAGAATGTGAATACTCTAAGAAAGTGCTGCTCCTATACCAAGCATGCATTTGAAAACAATGGCATTGCACCATGGGAACCCCAGATGCCTTTGCACTCACCCCTCTGAGTGAGTACCACCTACAAACCTTTGTAAAGAAAATCAAAGATGCTGTGCTCAACAACCAAATAGAGGTTTTGAAAAAGGTGAAGTGACTGACATCTCCTAATCTCAAACCATCTACTCACTACCCATGGCTCTTATGCCCCTCCCCCTTCCTCTACCCCTTCATTTGTTCAAAATCCCATCCTGAACCCACACACAGAAAAATTTCCATGTGGCCACTCTTGGGACATGGGATGACCACCACCATGATGTGTTGTCACTTCATCACCTCCATTGCAATCTGTTTCACACATGGGTAGATCAATGCCCAAGCCTCAGTTGTGTCAGCAGGAGGATACCCAACAATTAGACCCATGCACATGCATATGGTCAGCACCTCCAAATGCCCCATCTCCCCCTCTGCAACCCCCAGCGGGGACCCCTCCTCATCCAAAAAGGCTTGCTCCTTTTGCAATGATGCCTCCAATGACTACCAAGGCATCAAAGCCAAAGACCCCACCCCACACATCCTGCTGGTCTGTGCTGTCTGTCTGGGAAGAGAGAAGCACAGCATACCAGTCATTGCCTGCCAAGCCAAGTGCACCTGGAATGATGTCTTTGACATCCTGTGCAAACAAGTCAACAAAGCCCTCCACATACGTGAAACTGGCAACCTCATATGTAGTTTCTGGCAAAAAGAGTCTGGCTGCACACAGAAGCACGACCACAAACACGTATGCTCTGGCTGCCTTGCCAAAACACACAGAGCTAGTGAATGCTCTTGAGCACAGAAAACACCAGCCACAAACTCCATATAAGGTAAAGGCTTGGAGAGACATGCTGTGAAAGATCTGGCCACCAGAGCATGCCAACTTGGTGCTCGATGGCCTTCAGCTAGGCTTCATAGTAGGATTTCCTCCCATCAACCATGTATAGTCCCCTCCAAATAGCATCTCTGTCACCACTTATCAAGATGAATTTAATGAAATTGTGCACAAAGAAATAAGCAAAGATAGATACATAGGGCCATACCCACTAATCCAGCTTGAAGACACTCTTGGCCCATTCCAATCATCTTCCCTCTTGCTAATTCCAAAGGCTGGGAAACCAGGGAAGTTCCACCTGATACAAAACTTCTCCTTCTCCCACCACCTGTCCATTGCCTTCCCCAACATCTCCATCAACACCAGCATCTCCAACAAGCCCTTCCCCTGCACCTGGGGAAAATTCTCAGCCGTCTATTTACTCATATCACAACTGCCCCCAGGTTCAGGAGCAGCCACCAGGGATGTAGCAGAAGCCTATCAGACAATCCCCCTGCACCCATCACAATGGCCAGCTGCCATAGTGAGAATCTCAAAGCATCAAGCTTGCATAGACACCTGTGTGGCCTTCAGAGCCTCCCCTTTCTGTGGAGTATATGGTACAGTAGCAGATGCCAGTGCAGACATACTCCATCACCATGGAATCGGACCCCTCGATAAATGGGTGGATGACCATATATTTTTCAGAATCCCCTGCATCCACCTAACAGCTTATAATGAAATGTGTGAGACACAATGAATATGTTTTGCTGCTTCCAAAGCCCAACACTCCAATAGCCAGATCTAGTTTGAAGGAGACACCCTACCCAACAGCACCATGGAAGAGTCCAGCAACAACTGTGACTGGCCCATACTGGACCTGTCTGACACCTCGCCTCATTCAAAACACGACCAACAATTCACCTACACCTTACATGACATAGACTGCATCTTGCATAATCTTGGCATACTATGGGAAGTGACCAAAGACCAACCATTCAGCTCATCTATGATCTACATAGGTTTCCTATGGGATCTACACAACAAAGTAGTCACTCTAACCCAATCCAAAGTAGAGAAATATTGCCTAGCTATATGACTCTGGCAAAAAAGAGAATGACACAACCTCAAACAGGTACAAGAAATGTATAGAAAACTCCTTCATGTCTCTGCACTACTACCCCAAGGCTGTGCTTACCTAACAGGTTTCAAAGCCATGCTAGCGACATGCGCAAACAAACCCTTTACCCAGTACCACCCAGACAAATGCATCCACAATGACCTCACCTGGTGGCTGGCTTGTCTTGAATCCAACAGCATCTCATGCCCCATCACACTGCCCACCTCCATGCTTGACCTGCAAGCCTTCTCAGATGCCAGCTCTGGCCTTGGAATCAGCATTGTCATCGGCAACAGGTGGCAAGCCTGGCAACTCATCCCAGGCTGGATCACCCTACATGGCAGCTGTGACATTGGCTGGGCAGAAGCAATCAGCTTCGAGCTACTGGTTCACACCCTTGATGCTGAGCTTTCTGAACCACAGTGGATCATCATGCATGGAGACAATTCTGGAGTTGTTGATGGCTGGCACACAGGCAGACACAGGAACCCTGCCATCAACAAGGTCTTCAAACACATCCACTCCTTCATTGAGCTCACTCCACACATTATCACAGTCATTACTCAATGGGTCCCCAGTGCCCTCAACCCCACAGACCTGCCCTCCCAAGGTCATTACAGGCCTGAAAGCAAACAACTCAACCCCCTCCCTACCCCCACCTACCTCAACAAATACCTTATCAACACTTTGCAGCCTCTATCTGCCAGAGAGCTATGGCTATTCAAAGAAGGGGCTTACTCAACCACAGCGACCAGAACCATTGAACACCTCCAAACCAGACAGCAAGTGGAGGAAAACAGACAGGCAGAAGAACACCAAGAGAATGACCTCATCTACCATGTACTCTGAGATGAACAATTCTGAGTCTTGAATGTGCAAATTCAATGCCCCTCTGGGAGACTGCTCAACAACCTTGGTCAATACCAAACCTCGCCCATACCCACCCAACCTCATTCCACTCCCTTCACCATCATGCCCTCATTGCCTAGCAAAAGATCGTCTGAGACTCTGGATGCCAGCAGCCACCCTAACATGCCAAGCCCAAGCCACCCACATCCAACCCATCCCAGAAATGGCCCTCAACTGTATCCTTGAGGTCATAGGAGCCTCCTGGGCAGACAGCACCAAGGAGCTATACAGCACAGGAATACTCATTTTTCATGTATACTGTGACCTACACAGCATACCAGAAGCTGAATGCTGCCCCATCTCCTAGGTTTGCTTTCTCACTTTTCTTGCCAGCCTGGCAGGCACTTACTCAGGCACCACCATCTCCAACTATGCAGCTGCTGTTTGAGCCTGGCACCTACTCCATGGATCCCCCTGGGAAGCTGGCATGGAGGAAACCAAACTCGCCCTGCAAGGAGCCTCCAGGCTTGCCCCCAAAGCCTCCAAAAGACTGAAATGCCCTCCCCTCACCCTGCCAGAACTGCGAGTGCTGTGCAAAAATCTCAACTGTGAGGATCCCTGTGACACCACCATTCTGGCATGCATCACCACCATGTTTTATTCTGTTGCCAGACTTGGTGAATTCACCATACCAGCAGTAACCAAATTCACCCCTGGAAAACATGTTGTGCAGAGCAACCTCAACTTCATACAAGATCAAGATGGCCACCATGTCATAAAGATCTTCCTACTGTTCATGAAGTGCAGCAAAGACCAGGGAGAATATACCCAGTGTGCACCCCATCTGGAATGCATCACCAACCCAGAGTCTGCCATTCAAAACCACCTACACATCAACATACCCTCAGATGCTGAACACCTATTTGCCTGGAAGCACCCAAAAACTGGCAGGTGACCACTGTCCAAGAACCAAGTGATCTCTTGCATTTCTGCCATCGCCAAACAGCATGGCCTGTCCAATGGCATCAAAGGCCACAGCCTGCACATAGGCAGCACACTCCACTATCTACTCAAAGGAGTCCCCTTTGATGTTGTCAAAGTCATGGAACAATGGGCAGGTGATTCATTCACTGGATATCTCCAAGAACATGCCCTCATACTCATGCCTTTCCTGCAAAGTCAACCCCTCCTCCTTGAGAACTTCTGTCACATTGCCATGCTGCCAGTCCACTGAGTGAGTCCCTTGCCCACTCCTACTGGATGGGCCACAAGCTGCACTAGCCGTGTCATGAGCTCCTACCATTTGGGTCACAGCTCATCTTGCCATCCACAGATTGGGCCAGCCTCTGGCCAAACCCTCTGGGTTTGCCCAACCACTCAATAACTACCGTAGCATTACACAATAACACCCCACATGTAACTAACACACTAGAATTCTGTTTCCTTTCTGCACACCATCACAAGCAGGCACCTCGTGCAGAAGTAGTAGTTCAGCTCATTATATTAGTGGTATTCAAATAGCCTAGTGAACGCTATGAAATGTCACTGAAATTGGCTGTTGACTAATTGGCCACTAACTGGCCATGAATATTTGAAGTCCAGTCAAACTCAGTGTGTAGATGTAAAACTTTGTAGCATTATGTAAGTAGAATAGATCAGTGGATGAGACAAGTGTTCTGACACTGCTCCATTCACGGGTCAATTTGTGTACAATATGTTGATAATAATAAAATCCAACCACTGTACCAACCACCCTCTACATGATG
Organism: Boletales sp. KT-2023b; assembly: GCA_038089675.1. Classification (NCBI taxonomy): domain Eukaryota; kingdom Fungi; phylum Basidiomycota; class Agaricomycetes; order Boletales; species Boletales sp. KT-2023b. The sequence continues at coordinate 27,392 of JBBPLE010000178.1, forward strand.
CCCTGCCAGTCACAGAAGAACAAATTACTGCAAAAACTTGTTGAGTTGAAGGAGAAAGTGATCGAGGAGAGGATGAATTACTTATATTGTAAATCAGGCTTGGGTACAGAGAGCAATGGATCCTCAGGCTCTGATGAGGAAATGGAGTGTTACACTTGGCCTGGGTAGGGACAAGCATAGACCTAATGATAATCACCTAGGTCAAGGACAGGAGTTGAGGGTTACATACTGACGTAAGTCAGGGACTCCAGAAATGAAAATCAAGGGTTTTGGTGTGTTGAAACGAATACTGTACACTATGTATAGATAGAGTTCACACACATTATGTATATAAGTACATACTCAGGGTAACTGAGTTCTAATCAATTCTCTTTCAATATCCTTTACCTCACCCATGTAAGATCCTCCCCAGACATTACACCAGGTATGTAAGTCAGACCTTCTGATGTATGATACAGCGTACTCACAACAGGTTATGAGCTCCAAGCAGGTCTGTGTGTGGATTCACTTCTGCCCTACCACTCTGGCAACCACCTGGATCATGTGTGATGTGGATTAATTTCTGCTCCCATGGGTGAACATTAGAGCTGCTCTGTGTGGTTCATTCTGCCAAGTGCATTGGGCTGTTAACTCAGCCCGATGCAGCTGCTCTCAGTGCTTTGGCAAAAGAGGAGACCATGTCCCTCTGGCTGATGAACTCTGAATGTTCAGCAATATGGCTTGTTCTGCTCCCTTACCTGCATTTTACTGCATTTCACACATTTGCTGAATTGTGGCCTTGTAAGGTTACTTATGTAAGCTGATGTTTATTCTCACACCAGATCTATCCTGATATGTCTACCTCCGCTCTCACTGGCATTCCCAAACTCAACAGTAATAACTACTGTGCATGGCATTCCCAAATGGATGACTATCTCTGATCTATTGGAGTTTACTCCAGGATCATGAAGCTTTGCCCTTCTGTCCCAGTCACCATTGCAGAGGCCAAGGATTCTGGCAGAAATGTTGTCATGGCTGCTTTTACTCCAATGGCTGAAGAAATTTGCTGAGCTAAGGAAAAACAGGAGGACTGGGACAAGGATGATGACAAGGCCACTGGTGCCATTGCTCTCACCTGCGATTGTCATGTTCATGAGTGTGGCATCAATTTTGACGACCATGCTGAAAATATCCTTATCAAGCTTGAAAAGCACTTTGATCATCCCACAGTCTCCTTTGCTATCACCAAATTTAAGGCTTTCATGGGCCTTATCATCCCTGACAACAACTTGCCAGTCTCATCATTTTCCAAATTGGATACCCTCTTCTCACACCTCTCAGATTTTGGATATCCAATCGATGATAAGATAAAGTCATTGATCATTATCTCCAAGATACCAAAGTATGCAGATCATGTCACCACTGCTATCACTGCAGTGAAGCCTGAGACCGACTCCAAAGGGGTAATTACCAAAATGGTACCAACTATCAATGAAATCTCCCAACAAGTAGAAGTGTTGTGGCAGATGTATGCCCAACATTGTCCTGCAAAGGATGCCCAGCCTCAACAGGCCAACAAGGTCAGTGCCATCAAATGGCAGCAGGGAGAACCCAAATTCTCCCAGCAGCAGCAGCAATTGAACCAAGGTGATTCCTCTAATCAGGGGAATAACCAGAAGAAGCAGCACCATGAAGGTAATTGCTTTGAACAAAACAATGATAAGCATAAGGAGAAAAAGAAGACTAAGAAGGAAAAGAAACAAGCTGAGGCTGTTCAAACCTCTGCTTTCTTTGCCTTTGCCTCCACTACCACCATCTCACCTGCTGCCACCTCATTCACGTCGCCCATCCCTGACCCATGCAGACAAGCACATACACCTGGCACTGCCCACTATGGTCTGCCTGCCTTTCCTCTAACACAGGAAAGCATATCACTCACATGATGCCTCAAGGTCCCTGTGACCTCCTCCACTTTATGCAACCTTGAACTGGTTGCATCCCACTGCTCCAAGTGAAGTTGCATGGAGCAAACCCTCTCCGATCATCTGTCAGCCCCACTCTCTGAGTGGATCAGCAACATCCCACTTGCTGGCACCACTGGCTTGATGGAGATTGATGAAGAGGACACTGTAAGTTTGGGTGATGATGCCTATGATGAATACATCAAGGGCTTTTTCATGGAGTCCACATCACAGTGTGTCAATCCATTCCCTTCTATATCAGGTACTGATGCATGGTTAATTCCACCTCAGGTAAATTGTATATGTTATGCTTGGTCTGGATAGGAATGAGCATAGGCTCAAAGAACTAACAATGGGGTCAAGGGTTCAAAGATATCTGGACAAGAGGGCTTGCCAGAAGGTCAAGGGTTCAGTCATTGTTAGATGTCGACAAGGTTCAAAGGGGTTGTCCAACAATGAAGTCAATGAAGGAGTTCAGAGGGATTCAGAGAAGCAAGGTAAGATTGAGCAGGACTAAGCTGAAGATACATTGAGTAGAACAATGGCTTAAGTACTGCAAGGAATGGAAACTAATGGAAGGTCGTAGAAGGTTTGTTACTAAGCAATTGAAGATAGAACCTTCCATAAGAAATAGAAGCACAGATAGCAAGAATAGAAAATGGAAATGAAAGGTGTGCAATGAACACATTACATGTTCTAGAGCACTCTAAAAAGGGGAAAAGAGGGGGGTACCAGGTTGGGCCAGTCTATCGTAATACAAAGAAAAAGAAGTGAATTGTAACATTACCTCCAGAGTACATTCAAAGTTATGATGAAGAATAAATCAAAAGAAAAGATCAGAGATCCATGCACCTATCTCCACCAGGGGAACCAGTCATGTTAGCATACGCTGAGTTGTCGTATCCTGGGTCATTGTCATTCAGGTCTAAGTCAGCAAGTTCAGGATTGGGAGATGGGCAATGATGACAGTGACAAGGACAGAGGGGTTGACAACGATGATAGGACAGGGGAGGAACCTGTCTGGGAGCTGAGCTAGAACCAGAGGACAGGGGGTTGGAGAGTCATTCAATGAGAGGTTGAGGTGGGGGTGGGGGAGTGAAGCCAGAATGCCTAGAGCATGTTGAAGAAGCTGAAGAGGAGGAAGAGGAATTTATGGGGTTGAGGGTATGTGGATGAGGATGATGAGGGCAGCAATGTTGGGTGTGGCCAGGGCAGTGACAAGCACAGTGCAGGCAGGTGTAGTATGGGCAGTTAATATGGATGTGTGAGAGTCAGTGGCAATGGAAGCATGCCTGGCTGTAGAGGTAATGGTCGGGGGAGAGAGGTACATTATGCTGTCCCTCCCAACTAACTTCAGCTTGTTCCATTATGGCTAGTTCCTTGAGGGTGAGGGGTTCTTTGGAAGCTTCTGGAGATGGGTTCTGGTGGAGGCAGCGTCACTTGTCAAGTTCCTGGGTGTAATATAGAATGTCCTTGGCTAGCTTGTCCATTTCCAATTGGTGCATGATGGAAAGGATGAGGTTGGTCAGCTCAGTGTGGGTTTCATGGAGGGCAGCGACATGTTCCATGGGGTAGTCAGACATCTGGTTGGCAAGGGGATAGAGGCTATGGATTTCTTGGAAAAGGAGGAGGAGGGTATCAAGAGGGGAGAAGGATTCTAAATGGGCACAAAGGGGAGTAATAAGATGGGGGGTTTCTAGGAGGAGCATTAGAGAAGATTGTTCAGTGATGGGGAAGGCATCAGGACATATATGTTGGGCATAGAGTGGTAATTCGACAGAGATGACTGGGTTTGGGTCAAGAGCAGGGAGACATAGAGGGGGAGACACAGGTTGGGGAATGCCTGGGTTATAATTAGTGGAGTTGAGGCCTTGAATATGGTAGAGCAAGGGGGTGGTCCAGCCAGTGGTAGCTGCTGTGGGTGAAGGAGATCTAGTGGGAGCGGACATGTTTGGGTTTCATGGATGGTGTGGGGGATGGTGAGGGAAAGACATGAGGGTGAAGGGCTTTATAATCAGATAGAATTTCCTTGGCATGGTTAAACTCCAATTTGGATAGCCATGAGTCTTCTTTGGCTGAGTATCCCTTCCATCAGACTAGGAATTTTCGGTTATTCAGGGTTTCATGATGTTGGATAATCTTTTCCATTTTGTATTCCTTCTCTCTGTTGATAAGGTCAGGTGGAGGGGAAGGGAAGTTTGGCCTGTATACATCATTTTCGTGATAGGGCAATAACAGGGAGGTATGGAAGACTGGGTGTATTTTCCATGTGTGTGGGAGGTGGAGTTTATAAGTAAGGGAAGAAAGGACCTGAGTAATGGTAAATGGGCCTTCTTGCTTAGGAGCAAACTTCAGATGGGAAATAAGACATTTCAGATTTCGGGCTTCTAGCCAAACCTTGTCACCTTTATGGAAAGAAGTAAATTTTCCATGGAAACGGGATTTCATAACTTGTCTGGCAAGTTCATGGGCCACCAGGGCTTTGTCTCTGGCTGCAGAGAGGAGTTTGAGTCATTCTTCAACTGCAGGGAGGTTGGTTTTGGTGATGATAGTGGGGAGGGGGTGAGGTTCAAATCCCATTATGAGGAAGAATGGGGATTTGTTGGTGACAGAATGGGGACAGTGATTGTGTGTGAATTTGGCATGGGAGATGAGGTTAGACCATGTGGAAGGGGAATTGCCACAGAAGATCCGAAGATAGGTTTCTATTTCTTGGTTTACCTGTTCAGTTTCTCCATTGGATTGAGGATGGTATGCAGTGGAGAGGGAGAGATTGTATCTGAGAAGTTGTCCAAGTTCTTTTGCAAAAGAGGAGGCAAACTGGGGTCCACGATCTGGATGATTTTGTCATAAAGGCCAAACTGGGTGTAAACTTTGTGGAAAAAGAGAGAGGCAATTCCTTTGGTGGAGATGGATTTTTTTGTAGGGCAGAGAATCACCCCCTTAGTAAGCCCATGGTTGACCACAACTAAAAGACTGTCAAAGCCTGAAGAGACAGGGAGGTCCGTGATGAGGTCACAGGAGATCTGTTGGAAAGGAATGGGGGAGGAAGAGATGATGGGAGAGAGGGGGGGGTGGTGGGATGGGTGTTTGCTTTTGAAGATTGACAGGGGGCACATCCTTCGACATATTTGCAAACAAATTGAGCAAGGCCTGGCCACCAAAATTCAGTGGCAATGAGTTGGCAAGTTTTGAGATATCTGGGATGTCCAGCGGAGGTGTGATTGTGGTGTTGTTCAATGATGGAGCGATGAAGGTCAGGGGGAACATAGACATGTCCTTGGAAAGTGAGGACACCAGCATCATGTTGCCAGTCAGAGAAACGAGAGCAGAATTGAGTGGAGACATCACCAGTGGTAGTGCATAGGGTATCTAGGACGAGGGGGTCTGAGGTAGAGGAGGCAGCCAGTTTGGTTTGGAGGGAGGTGTCGATGAGGTTGATGAAAAGGATGTCAGGAAGGAGGGTGACATTGTCATTATCATTGTCAGTAGGTGGTAGAAGATCTGGTTGGTGAGAGAGGGCATCTGGTGCTGCAAGAGAGGTACCAGGGATGTGGGTCAGGTGGAGGTCAAAGTCTGAGATGTCAAGTAACCAATGAGCCTGTCATTGGTTGAGTTTCTGAGGTTGGCAGAAGTATGTAAGGTTTTTGTGATCAGTGAAGACTTCAACAGGGAAGGGGGATCCTTGGAGGTAGTGGCACCAGGCTTTGAGGCCACGAATGATGGCAAGGAGCTCTCTATCATAGATATCATAGTTGTGTTCAGTGGAGGAGAAGGATTGTGAGAGGTAAGAGCATGGATGCCAATCACCATTAGTGTCGGTTTGGAGAAGGACTCCACCAGAGGCATATTTGGAGGCATCAGTGGTGATGGCAAAGGGGCAGGCAGGATTTGGGAGGTGGAGGATTGGGTGACCAAGGAACAATCATTTGAGTTCATTGAAGGATTGTTGGTGACTGGGAGACCAGTCCCAGGGTTGGTTCTTCTTTGTGAGGTCAAGGAGGGGATGTGTGATGTTGGAGTAATTGGGGATGAACCATTGGTAGAAGTTGGCAAATCCTAAGAAGGAGTGGATGTCTTTGACTTTGGTGGGGGTCAGCCATTCATGAATGCCATCTAGTTTCACTGGGTCCATGGTGAGTTCATTGGGGTGAACAATCATGCCAAGGTATTCAACCTCGTTGGTAGTGAACTTGCATTTGTCAAGTTTGAGGTGAAGATCTAACTCAGTCATGCATTGGAGTACTCATTTAGTTTGTTCTTCATGGGTTTTGGTGTCAGGGGAGAAGATGAGGAGATCATCCATGTAAATGACTAGCCATCCCTCTGCAATCATATTATGGAAGGAATCATTCATGAAGCTTTGGAAGGTGATGGGGGAGTTGCAGAGACCAAAGAACATGACCATTGGTTCGAATAGTCCTTTGTGGGTGATGAATGCCACTTTCCATTGATGACCATCTTTGATATGGACATTGTTGTATCCCCAGCAGATGTCGAATTTGATAAAGGTTTTGGCACCTTTGAGTTTATTGATGAGGTTGGATATGAGGGGAAGAGGGTAGGTGTCACAGATGGTATGTTTATTGACATAGCATTAGTTTTGGCAGGATTGAAGGCCACCATCTTTCTTTTTAATGAAGAAAAAGGGGGTGGCTTGAGGGGAGTTGGATGGACAAATCTTTCCTGCCTTGAGGTTCTCATTGAGGAAGGCTTTGGTAGCAGTCTTTTCATCAGGGGAGAGGGGATAGAGTTTGCTGATTTTTGGGGTGAAGGAGTCATTGAGGTTGATTTCATGGTTGTAGGGTCAGCTGGGGGGAACGTGATTGGTTGCTTCTTTTGAGAAGACAGAGGAAAAGGCAGAATATTCGGGTGGGAGAGTTGCCTTTGGTTTGGCCTTTTCAGCAGCCATAGCTAGCTCCATGGACATTGTGAGTTTGACAATGGTGGTAGAGGGAATGAAATGAGATCCACAACAGATGATTTGATTGATGATTTGGTTGTTGTTGGCTCATAGGAGGTATTGGGCTTCGGTTTCCTTCTTCATGTAGTCATAGAGGTGTCCATCCCAGATGGAGTCAACTTGTACATGTTGAGGTGGGCAAGTGGTTGGTGTTTGGGGGGTGGGGGTTGGTTTGGCACAGTTGTAATATAGTTCCTTGGATTGGTCAGAGTCAAGGGAGATGGATAGCTCTCACTTGATCCAGTTGATGGTGGGGTTAGCTTGTTTAAGCCAGGGGAGTCCAAGGATTACATTTTCCTTTCTGCAGTTGAGGATGTAGAATGTGACATGATGCATGAGTTGTCCAATGCAGACATAGTGTGGTGGAAAAACAGATAAGATCATTTTTGTTCAAGGACTGATCCACATTTCAGATGGTGATGGGAAAGGGGAGTCATTCTTTTGGGAGATGATGTTTTTGAACAAAGTCCCAGTCAATGCAAGAGATTTGCACTCCAGAGTCAATGAGAGTGTGAGTTCCAATGGCTTTTAGGTGTGATGGTTTGATGATTTCAATGGGGATTTGCATGGATTGCTTGGTAATTGATGATACAAGTACAGGAGCACACATAAAAGAGGGAGAGCCTTGCATTGGGGAAGGTCTCTGTTCTAAAAATCCTCATTTGGTGAAATGAAGGAGATCCTTGCTATGGTTTCTTCTTTGTCATCATCCTCAACTTCTACTAGTCTTGGGACTTCTTCAACTTTTCTAACCTTCTGTTATGCTTGGTCCAGGTAGGAACAAGCATAGGCTCAAAGAACTAACTGTGGGTCAAGGGTTCAAGGTGTTCAGACAAGGATGCTTGCTGAAAGGTCAAAGGGGTTGTCCGACGATAAGGTCAATGAAGGAGTTTCAAGGGGGTGGTCCAATGATGAGGTCAACAAAGGAGTTCAAGGGAGTCATCCAATGATGAGGTCGATGAAGGGGTTCAAGGATTTGAGGAGATCAAGGTATGATTGAGCAGGACTAAGCTAAGGATACATCAAGTAGAGCGATGGCTTAAGTACTGCAAAGAATAGAAACTAATAGAAGGTCATGGAAGGTTTGTCACTAAGCAAAAGAAGATAGAACCTTCCATGAGAAACAGAAGTATAGATAACAAGAATAGAAAGTGGAAATGAAAGGTGTGCGATGAACACGTTGCATGTTCTAGAGCACTCTAAAGAAAGTAAAAGATACCGGGTCAGGCTGGTCTATCATATCAATAAACAAGAAGAGAAAAGAAGTGAATTGTAACATTACCCCTGGAGTACATTCGAAGTCACTATGAAGAATAAAATCAAAAGAAAGGATCAGAAATCCATGTACCTATCTCCACCAGGGGAACCAGTCATATTAGCATATGCCGAGTTGTCATATCCCAGGTCGTTATTGTTTAGGTCAAGATCTGCGAGCTTGGGGTCAGGGGAGGGACGATGATGATGTTGATGAGGGTGAGGGGTTTGGTGACAATAATAAGAAGGGGGAGGAATCGGTCTGGGAGCCAAGCTAGAGCTAGTGGATGGGGGATTGGAGAGTCATTCAATGAGGGGTTGGTGTGGTACAGGACCAGAATGCCTAGAACGTGTGGAGGAAGCTGAAGAGGAGGAAGAGTTTACAGGGTTGAGGGGATGGGGATGAGGATGGCAAGGGCAGCAATGTTGGGTGTGACTGGGATGGCGGCGAGCACAGTGGGGGCAGACGTAATATGGACAGTTGATGTGGATGCGGGAGAGTCAGTGGCAGTGGAAGCATGCCCGACTGTAGGGGTAATGATTGGGAGAGGGGGGTACATTACATTGTCCTTCCCAACTTACTTTGGCTCATTCCATGATGGCTAGTTCCTTGAGGGTGAGGGGTTCTTCAGAAGCTTCTGGGGATGGGTTCTGGTGGAGGCAATGTTGTTCGTCAAGTTCTCGGGTATAATGTAGAACATCCGTGGCTAGCTTGTCCATCTCCAGTTGGTGCATGGCGGAGAGGATGAGGTTGGTAAGCTTGGTGCAGGTTTCATGGAGGGTGACAACATGTTCCATAGGGTAATCGGACATCTGGTTGGCAAGGGGATAGAGGCTGTGGATTTCTTGGAAGAGAAGAAGGAGGGTATCAAGGGGGGAGAAAGGTTCTAAATGGGTGCGAAGGGGGGTAAGAAGGTGGGGGGTTTCAAGGAGAAGCATAAGGGAAGATTGTTCGGTGATAGGGAATGGATCAGGATGGATGCGTTGAGCATAAAGAGGTAATTCAACAGAGATGACTGGGTTTGGGTCAAGAGCAGGGAGACGTAGGGGAGGAGATGTAGGTCAGGGAATACCTGGGTTGTAATTAGTCAAGTCAAGGCCTTGGATATGATAGAGTAGGGGGGTGGTCCAGCTGGTGGTAGCAGTAGTGGGAGAGGGGGATCTAGCAGGAGTGGACATGTTTGGGTTTCGTGGGTGGTGCAAAGGATGAGGAGGGAAAGATATGAGGGTGGAGAGTCTTATACTCAGATAGGATTTCCTTGGCATGGTTAAACTCCAATTCAGGTAACCAGGAGTCTTCTTCAGCTGAATATCCCTTCCAACAGACTAGGAATTTTCAGTTGTTCGGGGTTCCATGGTGTTGGATGATCTTTTCCATTTTGTATTCCTCTTCTCCATTGATAAGGTCAGGTGGAGGGGAGGGGAAGTTTGGTCTGTGTATGTCGTTTTTGCAATAGGGTGATAACAGGGATGCATGGAAGACCGGGTGTATTTTCCACGTCCATGGGAGGCAGAGTTTATAAGTGAGGAAAGAGAGGACCTGTGTAATGGTAAATGGGCCTTCTCACTTGGGGGTGAATTTCGGATGGGAGATAAGGTGTTTCAGATTTTGGGCTTCTAGCCAAACTTTGTTGCCTTTATGGAAGGGGGTAAATTTTCCATGGAAACAGGATTTCATAACTTGTCTGGCAAGTTCATGTGCTGCCAGGGCTTCATCTCTGGCTGCAGAGAGGAGTTTCAGTCATTCTTCGACTGCAGGGAGGTTGGTTTCAGCAATGATAGTGGGGAGGGGGTGAGGTTCAAATCCCATCATAAGGAAGAATGGAGATTTATTGGTGACGGAGTGAGGGTGGTGATTGTATGTGAATTCGGCATGGGAGATGAGGTCAGACCATGTGGAGGGGGAATTACTGCAGAAGATCCAAAAATAGGTCTCTACTTCTTGGTTGACCTGTTTGGTTTCTCCATCAGATTGAGGGTGGTATGCAGTGGAGAGGGAGAGGTTGTATCTGAGGAGTCATCCAAGTTCTTTTGCAAAAGAGGAGGCAAACTGGGGTCCACAGTCTGAGATAATCTTGTCATAGAGGCCAAATCAGGTGTAGACTTTGTGAAAGAAGAGGGAGGCAATTCCTTCAGTGAAGACAGATTTCTTGGTAGGACAGAGAATCACCCCCTTAGTAAGCCCATGGTCAACCATGACCAAAAGACTGTCAAAGCCAGAGAAGATAGGGAGGTCTGTGATGAGGTCACAGGAGATCTGTCGAAAAGGGACAGCAGAGGAAGAAGTGATGGGGGAGAGGGGCAGGGAGGTAGGATGGGTGTTTGCTTTGGAGGATTGACAGAGGGCGCATCCTTTGATGTATTTTTGCACAAACTGAGCAAGGCCGGGCCATCAAAACTCAGCAGCGATGAGTTGACGAGTTTTAAGATATCCAGGGTGACCAGCAGAGGTGTGGTCGTGGTGTCTCTCAACAATGGAGCAGCGAAGGTCAGGAGGAACATAGACACATCCTTGGAAGGTGAGGATGCCAGCATCATATTGCCAGTCAGAGAGACGAGAGTGGAATCTGGCAGGGATGTCGCCAGTGGTGGCACGCAGAGCATCAAGGACAAGGGGGTCAGAAGCAGAGGAGGTGGCCAGTTTGCTTTGAAGGGAGGTGTTGATGAGGTTGACAAAAAGAGTGTTGGGAAGGAGGGTTACATTGTTGTTATCCTCATCAGTCAGTGGGAGAAGATCTGGGTGGTGGGAGAGGGCATCAGGTATGGTGAGAGAGGTACCAGGGATGTGGGTCAGGTGGAGGTCAAAGTCTGAGATGTCAAGCAGCCAATGAGCCTGTTGTCAGTTGAGTTTCTGAGGTTGGTGGAAATATGTGAGATTCTTGTGATTGGTGAAAACTTCAACAGGGAAGGGAGATCCTTGGAGGTAGTGGTGCCAGGCTTTGAGGCCATGAATGATGGCGAGGAGTTCCCTGTCATAGATGTCATAGTTGCATTCAGGGGAAGAGAAGGACTGTGAGAGGTAGGAACATGGATGCCAATCTCCATTGGTGTTGGTTTGGAGGAGGACTCCACCAGAGGCATATTTGGAAGCGTCTGTGGTGATGGCAAAGGGGCAGGTGGGGTCTGGGAGATGGAGGATTGGACGACTAAGGAACAGTTGTTTAAGTTTGTCGAAGGATTGTTGGCAACTGGGAGACCAGTCCCAGGGCTGGTTTTTCTTTGTAAGGTCAAGGAGGGGGCAAGTGATGTTGGAGTAATTGGCGATGAATCGTCGGTAGAAGTTGGCAAATCCTAAGAAGGAGCGGACATCTTTGACTTTGGCAGGAGTTGGCCATTCATGAATGCCATCCAGTTTCACTGGGTCCATGGTGAGCTCATTGGGGCATACGATCATGCCAAGGTATTCAACCTTGTCGGTAGCAAACGTGCATTTTTTGAGTTTAAGGTGAAGATCTAACTTGGTCATGTGTTGGAGTACCTGCTTGGTTCACTCTTTGTGGGTTTTGGCATCAGGGGAGAAGATGAGGAGGTTGTCCATGTAAATGACTAGCCATCCTTCTGCAATCATATCACAGAAGGAGTTGTTCATGAATCATTGGAAGGTGGCGGGGGAGTTGCAAAGACCAAAGAACATGACTGTCAGTTCAAACAGTCCTTTGTGGGTGATGAATGCCGCTTTCCATTGATGACCATCTTTGATGTGAACATTGTTGTATCCCCAATGGACATCAAACTTGGTAAAGGTTTTGGCACCCTTAAGTTTATTGATGAGGTCAGATATGAGGGGGAGAGGGTAGGCATCATGGATGGTATGTTCATTGATGTAGTGATAGTCTTGGCAGGGTTGAAGGCCACCATCTTTCTTTTTAATGAAGAAGAAGGGGGTGGCTTGGGGGGAGTTGGATGGACGAATCTTTCCTGCCTTGAGGTTCTCATTGAGGAATGCTTCAGTAGCAGCCTTTTTGTCAGGGGAAAGGGGATAGAGTTTGCCAACTTTTGGGGTGAAGGAATCGTCAAAGTTGATTTCATGGTCATAGGGTTGGCTGGGGGGAACATGGTTGGTCACTTCTTTTGAGAAAACAGAGGCGAAGGATGAGTATTCAGGGGGGAGGGTTGCCTTTGGTTTGGCCTTTTCAGCTGCCATGGCTAGTTCAGTTGCCATTGTCAGTTTGGCAATGGTGGCAGAGAGAATGAAACGAGATCCACAATGCATAATTTGATTGATGATTCAATTGTCATTTGCTTGTTGGAGGTATTGGGCTTCAATGTCCTTTTTCATGTAGTCATAGAGATGTCCATCCCAGATGGAGTCGACTTGTACATGTTGGGGTGGGCGAGGAGTTGGTGTCTGGGGTTTAGGAGTTGGTTTGGTATGATTGTAGTACAATTCCTGGAATTGATCAGAGTTGACGGAGATGGATAGCTCTTGCTTGATCCAGTCGATGGTGGGGTTGGCTTGTCTAAGCCAGGGGAGTCCAAGGATGACATTCTCCTTTCCACAGTTGAGGATGTAGAACGTAACATGGTGCATGAGCTGTCCAATGCAGACATAGAGTGTGGTGGAAAAATGGACAAGACCGTTCTTGTTCAAGGATTGGTCGACGTTTTTGATGGCAATGGGAGAGGGAAGTTGTTCTTTTGGGAGATGATGTTTTTGAACAAAGTCCCAGTCGATGCAAGAGATTTGTGCTCCAGAGTCAATGAGAGCACAAGTTCCAATGGCTTTTAAGTGCGATGGTTTGATGATTTCAATGGGAATTTGCATAGACTGCTTGGTAATTGACGATACAAGTACAGGAGCACACGTAAAAGAGGGAGAGCCTTGCATTGGGGAAGGTCTCCATTCTAAAAATCCTTGTTGGAAGGTACGAAAGAGATTCTTGCCATGGTTTCTTCTTCATCATTGTCCTCAACTTCTACTAGTCTTGGGACTTCTTTGACCTTTCTAACCTTCCTTTCTCCAGTTTTCTTTGGCTGTGAAGGGAAGTTGGGGCAGTCGCCTGAGAGATGTTCAGGTTTTCGGCAGCAGAAACACAGTCCTTTGGCGATGCAGCATTTTTGCTCTTCTGGGGTTAGCTTAGATACTTTGATAGCATCAACGTCCATGGTGTCAGGGTCTTTCTGGGGGTGGGAGAAGGGGGAGGAGAACAAATGGTAGGGGGGGTTGGTCTTGCCTTGTTTTGCCATGTTATCGGCTCTTCCCCATTGGATGAGGAAGTGAGTGGCTTTGGCATACCATTCATCGATTTTGGTGGGGATGGTGTCCATAGACATGATGTGGCGCATGAGTTTGACATAGATGCTGATGGAGAAGTATCTGATGAGGACATTTTGGTCGGTGATCCTACAAATCTGGACATGGTTTCAGAATTCAGAGATGTATTTGGTGAGGTCAGAGAGGGAGGGTTTTCCTTCCATTTTGGTGGATGAAAGCCAGGTGATAGAGAGGGTGATGGTGTCTTTGTGTTCGAAGGTGGTGTTGAACTCCATGATAAAGTCTGTGTAGGTTCCAAAGCCTTTGTTTGCACTGAGAGTGGCTTTTCAGAAGGAGGAGGCCCAAGTAAGAGCAGCTCCCTTAGTCATATACAAGAGGGCGAAGGCAATTTTCTTGGCATCTGTGGTATAGACTTCTTCGTTGACAAGGAGGTAGGTTTGGACAGAGTCCAACCAGATTGTAGCTTTGGTGTAGTCACCATTGAAGTTTTCAGGGGTACCAATGTGAAGTTCAACTGGTTTTGAGGCCATGATGGGATGAGGTGGTTGTGGGGGAAGGAAGGGGGGAAGTGGATGTGAGGGAATGAACTGATGAGGGGGAATGGGAGTGGAGGATGGGGGAGGAAGGAGGAGAGGTCTGGTTATGGTGGGGGTGGGGAGAGGTGGTGTTGGTTCCCTAGAAGAGATGTCTGAGGCAGGGGCAAAGGTTTCTTCATCAGAGTGTTCGGTGGAGGGGGGAGATTCTGAGGGGACTTGGTAAGAGCATTGTAGTGCCCTTTCAAGGGCTCCTGGTGTTCGAGGGGAGGAAATGGTGAGAGACTACAGTGATGGTAGCTCAAAAGAGGAGCTTAGTCCTTTTGTTACACTTGGTCCAGGTAGGAACAAGTGTAGGCTTGAAGAACTAACAATGGGGTCAAGGGTTCAAAGATATCTGGACAAGAGGGCTTGCCAGAAGGTCAAGGGTTCAGTCATCGTTCAACGTCAATGAGGTTCAAAGGGGTCATCCAACAATGAAGTTGACAAAGGAGTTCAGGGATTTGAGGGGAGGTTGTCCAATGATGAAGTTGACAAGGGAGTTCAGGGATTCAAGGGGATCAAGGTAAGATTGAGCAGGACTAAGCTGAAGGTACATTGAGTAGAACAACAGCTTAAGTACTGCAAGGAATGGAAACTAATGGAAGGTCATAGAAGGTTTGTTACTAAGCAATTGAAGATAGAACCTTCCATAAGAAATAGAAGCACAGATAGCAAGAATAGAAAATGGAAATGAAAGGTGTGTGACAAACACATTGCATGTTCTAGAGCACTCTAAAGAAGGGAAAAGGGGGGGGTACCAGGTCGGGCTGGTCTATCGTAATACAAAGAAAAAGAAGTGAATCATAACAAAGATCCCTTCCAAAACTGGCATCTGTCATGGTTGTCAGCTCAGCAAGCAGCCAAATCATCCCTTTCCTCTTAGCAAGATGCAGGCAACTGCTCCCTTTGAGTTAATACATTCAGACTTAAAGTCTTTTAAAGTACAGTTGTACAGTAAATACAAGTATGCAGTCATCTTTTACGATGATTACACTTCTATGGCCTGGACCACCTTAATACAGTCCAAGGATCAAACACTCTGAGCAACCAAGCAATGGTTTGCTCTAGTCCAAAATCAGTATAATGCTGCAATTAAGCACTGGCACTCAGATGCAAGTGGAGAGTATATCTCCAAAGCATTTACTGAATTCCTAAAAGACAATGAAGTTAACATCCAACAGTCTGCCCCTTATGCACATCAGCAGAATGGGTGTGCAGAACACCTAATCCATACATTAATGGACAAGGCTCAGGTAATGCATTTACAAGCTTGCCTACCTCCATTCTATTGGGAATGGGCTCTGCTCCATGCAACCCATATTTACAACAGGACTCCTCAAGTCTGCCTCAAATGGGATATCCCCTATACACTACTTAAGGGGGAGAAACCGTCTATCTCCCATTTACAAGTATTTGGGTGTGGTGCCTATGTACACATTCCAGCTGAACATTGTGGTGGTAAACTACAACCCAAATCACAGTTGATGATCTACTTGGGTGTTGCCCCTGGTAATGACTCCAACTATCTGTTTATGCACCCAGACAATTCCATCTGTATGTCCACACATGCAATCTTTGATGAAACATTATTTCCTCAATGTGGACACTCTTGTCCTCACCACCCACATTCTGGACCACCCATAGCTCCTCATGAGCATGAGGGATCAAACCCTCAAAAACCTGCAAAACCAGCAGATGTGCAAGATGCAGCCCCTGCCACTCCCTATTGTAAGTCTAAAGTTACTGCAACTAGTAACAATGAGTCAGTTGTGGCCCCTGACACAGCCGCATTTTTGGATGATGAGTCAATTGTGGCCCCACACCACTCTCACAACCATCACTGGGCCACATCTACTAACTCTAAGTCACTTGCAGCCATTTCATCTTCATCCAATTCATCCTCTGATGAGTCCAATGAGTCTGAACCCCCATGCACAAGGACCTCTAGCCCAGTTCTGATACCTCCAGTTACTCCACCCTCACATTGCCCACCTCCTGTTGGCCCACCTCCACTCAGACAGAGCTGTTGCAAGTATGCTGTATCATACATCAGAAGGTCTGACTTACATACCTGGTGTAATGTCTGGGAAGGATCTTATGTGGGTGAGGTAAAGGATATTGAAAGAGAATCAATTAGAACTCAGTCACCCTGAATACATACTTATATACATAATGTGTGTGAACTCTATCTATACATAGTGTATAGTATTCGTTTCAACAGGAGCGAACACCTTTGCAACCCACTGACATGCCCAGGAAATATCTTTGGCAAGCAGTGCCATCTGCTTCAACAACTGAGAGATGTTGAGAGTAATTCCCATTGGAAAGAACTTACAGGTGAAACACCTGGTCCCTCTAGTGCTCTGGACACAATCCCAGATTCACCTGCTGTCTCTGGTGGACTCTCCCCATCTCCTACTTCTGAGGAGGATGTTGACCATCTCACATGGAAAAGGGGAGATGCATTGGTCTCATTCCTTTGCAGTCATGCACTTCCACATGATACCACATTTGGGGCATCCCCTAATTTGCAGGAATGGACATTTTGCAATATCCTATGGCTCCCTGAGCAAGAGCAAAAGGATTGGCTTAAGGCCTGTGAAGATCAATTACAAATGCTCAAAGACCAAAAGGTCTACAAAATAGTTCCACATCCACAACACTGAAAAGTGATTAAGAACCACTGGGTTTTCGATCAAAAGTCAGACAGTCGTAAAAGAGCCCATCTAGTAGCCAAAGGCTTCTCACAGGTTGAAGGGCTGGACTTTGACCAAGTCTTCTCCCCAGCTATACATTTCAAGACCATGCAATGTATATTCACCCTCTCAGCCCTGGGAGGATGGTACATAACAGAGCTTGATGTATGCTCTGCATATCTTTATGGTAAACTGGATGAGGAAATCTATATGGAATTTCCTGAAGGGTTCATGCCTCCTGATGCAAAAGGCAGAGTCCTCCACCTTACACATGCACTTTATGGACTCAAGCAAGCCAGCTTAGCCTGCTGGAAAGCACTTGACAAGTCCATGGTGGAACTTGGTTTTAAACAATTAAAGACCAATGCTGGACTCTTTATATATCACAATGGCAAAAATGTTGTACTTGCAGTAGTTTACATTGATGATGCCCTCTTTTGCAGCCCCAACAAATCTTTCATAGACAAGATTAACACTGCATTCATGAAGAAGTGGGAATGTCGTGATCTTGGAGAACCATCTGAATTCCTCCAAATGAACATCCATCAAGAAGGTCATTCCATCCAAATCAACCAAAAAGACTACCTCAACAAAGTGCTTGAATGATGTGGCATGTCAAATGCCAAATTTGCACCCATCCCTCTCCCACAGGGTTACTACCCAGTGAAGAATGATAAACCAGTCCAACATGAATTACAGACACATTTTCAGACCATGATTGGATCATTGCTGTATCTAATGATCAGCACCCGTCCAGACATAGCATATGCCATTACCCAACTGGCACACATGTCAGCCAATCCATCTCAGGAACACCTAGATCAGGCCCTGTATATCTGCCATTATCTCATCAGCACTTGTGATTACACACTCATTTACAATGGTGCTGGCAGCAAAGGTTTAATTGCCTGTACAGATTCAGATTGGGTGCAGGATATTAATACTGTGCACTCCCAAACTGGCTTTTATCTTAAATAGGCTGATGGTGTGTTTTTGTGGAATTCACACTTACAAAAAACCACCACCATCTCTTCCACCAAAGCAGAATACATGGCCTTGAGTGACTGCTCTCGGCAATGCATGTGGATACATGAAATGATGGGCAAACTTGGTTATAAGCTAAGACCTATCCCCATCTGTGGTGACAATCAAGGCAGCCTATTCATTGCACAAAACCCTGTGACCGAAAAGCATAATAAGCACATCCATGTGAAATATCACTTCATACACAATGTGGTCATGACCTATAGGCTAGTCAAACTATTCTATATCCCTGGGACTGACAATCCCACAGATATGTTCACTGTGTTATGCTTGGTCCAGGTAGGAACAAGCATAGGCTCAAAGAACTAACAATGGGGTCAAGGATTCAAGGATATCTGGACAAGAGAGCTTGCCAGAAGGTCTAAGGTTTGGTTAATGATAAACGTTAACCAGGTTCAAAGAGGTTGTCCAATGATGAAGTCAACAAGGGAGTTCAGGAATTCAAGGGGATCAAGGTAAGATTGAGCAGGACTAAGCTGAAGATACATTGAGTAGAACAATGGCTTAAGTACTGTGAAGAATGGAAACTAATGGAAGGTTGTGGAAGGTCTGTTACTAAGCAATCGAAGATAGAACCTTCCATAAGAAATAGAAGCATAGATAACAAGAATAGAAAAACGGAAATGAAAGGTGTGTGATGAACATGTTGTATGTTCTAGAGCACTCTAAAGAAAGCAAAAAGGTACCAGGTCGGGCTGGTCTATCGTAATACAAGAGAAGAAGTGAATCATAACATTACCCCTAAAAGCTTCTTGTCCTTTTACCATGTGGCACCCCAACAGGGATCCCAAAAAACAAGAACAAGAAGATTGACCCCACAGTGACAAAGGTACCATCTAATTCATGAAACTCACTAACCATCACAGACACCATGGTCAAAGGCTGACCCACAAGGTCAAACACCCAAGAGATGGACAACCTGCAGTTGACAACCTCCAGGGAACCCACCCCCAAACCCAGTAACAGATGGGCAAACCAAACCATGACTCTATCCTGCAACTTACTGATCCAACTCCCATCGGAAGTTAATAATAAAGATGATGTGTACTCATTCTTAAAATGCAACAACTTTTTCTCCTCCAAGAATGATGAAATCTCTCTCCCCACTCTAGCATTAACTCTCTTATGCATCACCCAATGGGCAACCATCAGCCAATTGGCAGCAGATGCTGTACAGGCAGTAGCCCTAATAATGGAAACCATGGAAGCTGACATTCTAGCCAACATAATAGCCAGCAAAATCAAAGCAATGATTCTCCCACACCTAACAGGAAACTGTGCACACGAAGAAATGCATCAAAACCCAAACACCACCAACCCCATGCTGACAAACCAGCCTGCCACTAATGAAGACTGGGAATACATGTGCATCCTGCTGGACAAACTACATCAGAAGGCTGAAGAAAATGAAGAATGCACAACAGAAGTCCTGATCAACCAAGCAAGAGCAGAAGAAGCGATGGAAATGCTACAAGAGAAAATAGATGAGATCCTCCCAACCCCCCCCACTCTCCTATCCCCAAACCCCAACGCTAAAATTCCATACCTAGAATCCATAAAGAAAACCATCAAGGAGGTAAAAGACCACATCCAAACTCAAAGCAACACGGCCCCAACACAAGCTCCAGCACATCCCCATTCCACAACATATGCAGTGGCAGTAATGGCACCAAACCTCAACTGGACCCAGAGAGAAGCAGTAGCCAAAGGTGAAGTGAAGAATTGCCAAGTGGTGATCAAATACACAAGAAATGACACACAAGAGATGACAGAAAAAGAGCTGGTCGCCAAAGCCTCACAAGCCCTCAAACCATGGCATGAGAACAACATCCACCTACAATTCCACTGCCAAAGTGCCAGAAAAGGACAAGGAGACCTACTCATTCTGGAAATCAGCTCCAAAGAAGGAGCAGCATGGCTACGTGATCCCCACAATCACACTGACTTCATTACTTGCTTCGACACTAACACCAAATTCTTAGACCCTATGTACAAAACTAAAGCAGAATTCATCCCCATCACACTGGAAACCGACAACCAACAACATCTCCACAACATAGAAGAAGCTTCAGACCTCCCACCCAACACCATCCACAAAGTAACATGGATGTGCCATACAAGTAACCACCGACCCAACCAAACAGTCGCTCATGTCTTCATCACCTTCAACACACCCGAAGCCACAAACCAAGCCATCAGAGAAGGGCTAACAATAGAAGGGAAAAGGGTCTCAGTAGAACAAGTCCACCCTGAACCCATGTGCTGTTACTGTTGCCACTCACTCAACTCCCACCTTATAGGAAACTGCCCAGAAACAGAAGATACCTGCAGAACATGTGGAAAACATGACCACCACACTACCGAATGCCGAACCACTGACCCCAACAAGTTCTACTGTGTCAACTGCCAAGAACACTCCCACACCTCCTGGGACCAGAAATGCCCAACCTTCACAAAAGCCAAAACCCAGCTCGATAACTGAAACCCAGAAAAGGACTGCAAATACTTCCCAACAGAAGAAAACCCATCAATATGGCCGGAACCAGCACAACATGGACATCAACCAACCTCACCAAATGAACACACACAAGGCCAACCAAAAAACCATACCAACCGGCAAGAACCAGAAGATGAACCATGGTCAACCATCACATGACAACAACCTAAACAACCACAACCCCAATCCAAACCCAAACCAAAGCCAACCCACAGGAACCCTGGAAACCACAATGCAGTACATCCCCCACCCCTCACCACTCTAACAAACAACCCAGGAAACCAAACATCGCTTGACAAATTCATCCAATGACCTACAAGAATGGACCCAGTGACACAAGCCTATTCACTGTCGAATCCACCCACCTCCTCCTCTCCCTTCCTCCCCTCCCCCACACTGGCTGACCCTGACTCACCAAGCAGACCAATCCACCTAGATCTCGACACCACCAACAATACCCAATGATAGAAGATGATACCAAGCAACACCAACACCAAAACCATATCAGAATCTGGCAACAAAACATCAACAAATCAGCAACAGCCCAACACCATCTCCTCCATGACCTAGACCCATCAAAATATGACATAGCAGCAATCCAGGAATTGGCCATCAATTATGTAAATCTAACCCCAGCCAACAGCAGATGGAATGTGGTGTACCCAAACACCCACCAAAAAGCAAACACAAAACAAATGCAGTCAGTAATCCTAGTAAACAAAAAGATATTGAACAATGGCTGGCACATAATACCATTAGATCACCCTGACATCACAGCAATCAAACTCAAAGGAACCAAGGGAAACGTCATAATATACAATGTATACAATGACAGTAACAATCAAGACACCCTCCACTTCTTTACTCACCACTTTGCCTCACAGCACAACAGACAAAGAGACGACTGAACTGGAACAGGAGTACTCCTACTGGGAGATTTCAATCAACACCACCCAATGTGGGATGACCCTGACAACCATCACCTACTCAACAAGAGGAACATGGAAGCAGCCCAACTGCTCCATGACCTACTAGCAACCTACAACTTGCAAATGGCCCTACCCCCTCATGTCCCAATGCTCTGCACTACAACAACCAAGAACTACACCAGACCCAACAATGTCTTCTGCTTGGAAGAAATGATGGAAGCCATACACCAATGCAAAGTAGCATATCATCTTTCTCCAGTGAAAACTGACCACTTTCTGATAATAACAGAATACAACATCATGCCCGAAATACTCCAACCACGCATCAGACACAACTACTGAATGATGGACTGGAAGAAATTCTCAGACACTCTAAAACAATGCCTTCCCCAAGCACCCAACCTGACACCAATCATGACCATGCAAGAGGCCCAAACATGACTGGAACAACTCAACAATGCAATCACAAGCATGATCCAGGAAACCATCCCCATCACCAAACCCTCACCCTTCACGAAATGATGGTGGTCCTTAGAACTCGTACAAGCCAACAAAGCACTCAAATGGATGGGATGCAAAGCTCAAGCCAAGCATCACATATGTGACCACCCAATCCATGTGGAGTACAAGGAGGCGAGAACTTCATTCACCCAACAGGTGGAAAAAACAAAGATAGAACACTGGAATGAATACCTGGAAGAAGTTGGGTGCAACAACATATGGAACGTGCACAAATACCTAACAGATGAGCTTTCAGACCATTTCATATCAAGAATCCCAACCCTCCATCATAACCCCACTGACCAAATTAACCCCATGCAGATCAACCAGGAGAAGAGCAAGATTCTGTATGAATTGTTCTTCAAACCACTCTCCAACCAAAACCAAGAAATAACACAAATGATCTACCCTGACCCAGTGTGCAAATTCCGAAACATCACCAATGACCAAATCCACTGAAATATCAGAAACCTAGCACCATACAAAGCCCCCAGCCCAAACAGAGTATGTAACACAGTTTTTACAAATAATGCTGACACACTTGTTCCACACATGGGACCTATCTTTCGAGCCACCTTCAAGCTAAATTGGTACCCAGAACAATGGAAAGAATCATTGACAGTAGTCCTAAAAAAGCCAAGCCAGCTGGACTACTTGCTCCCCAAAGCATACCGCCTGATAGCATTATTAGATACAATGGCCAAACTCCTCTCATCATGTGTGGCTGATGACATATCCTTCCTAGCAGAACACCACAAGCTTCTACCAACCACACACTTCAGGGGTTGCCCAGGACATTCAACCATCGACTCACTACAATTACTCACAAAGTTCACATACAACACCTGGGCACACCTGACTGAAAAGTACATGTCCATGCTATTCCTAGATGTCAAAGCTGCATTCCCCAGCATACAAATTGACCACCTTTTGCACAACATGAGAAACAGAGGTATACTGAACAAGTACATCAAATGGTATCATAACCAATTATCTGGAAGAACTACCACTCTTTCATTCGACAACTTCACATCAAACCCCTTCCAGATACAAGTAGGACTAGACCAGGGCTGTCCCCTGTCACCAATAGCCTTCTTATTCTACAACTCTCCTCTCATCAAACTAACAGACACAAAAAAGGATCAGATTGCTCTAGGATTCATTGATGATACAGCATTTATCACAAGAGGTATAACCTTCAAGCACACTAATGAAAAACTAAGAGATCTCATGGAACGTGAAAATGGCACCCTGGAATGGAGCCATACACACCAGGCAGAATTTGAACTAGACAAAACCACACTTATTTGTGCCACACACTCCCAAATATGAGACCCAACCAACCAAATCGCAACAATACCAACCCCCCACCCACCCATCAAAATCCGCAACTCAACCATCAACCCGACACAAAGCTGCAAATTCCTGGGGGTAATCATTGACCAGGAACTCCATTTCACCACATATGTGGCCTATGCAACAGGAAGAGGAGCAAAGTATGTCCTAGCATGCAAACGATTTTCACAGCCATCCCAAGGGATCTGTACTCTACTAATGAAAAAACTATGAGGCAGTAGCTATCCCAAGAATGTTATATGCAGCCGAAATATGGGCAATGAACCTCCTGGAACCAGGAACTGCAGCAAAGCAAAAAGGGTGGAGCGCACGAGGCTTCAGCAAGAAAATCAAGTCTATCCAACAAATCGCAGCACTGACCATCACAGGAGGAATGAGAACCACAGCCACTGACATCCTATCTGCCCATGCAGACCTTCTCCCCATGCTGGTCCTCATCCATCAACATTGTCAAAGAGCAGCATTAAGATTAGCCATGATCCCAAAGTCCCACCCACTCCATCACCATACAATACTAGCTCTATGGCAAAGACAAAAACATAAGTCCCCTCTCCACCATCTCTTACATTCATTTCCACTAGATCCCCACCAATTTGAAACCATACAACCTGTAAGGCACAGCCTGAAATGGAAACCACCCATAGTGGTTGATATCAAGGAGAACAAGGAAGAGGCTTGTGATCAGGATACAAAAGTGGAAAACGAGGAAGACATAGTACTGTACTCTGATGGATCAGGAATGAAGAACAAAATAGGAGGAGTGGTGGTGATGAGATGAAATGGCCAACAAGTATCCCATCTTTGCTTTGACCTAGGTTCTGATAAAGACCACACAGTGTACGAAGGAGAAATAGTTGGAATGATACTGGCAATAGAGCTACTCAAGAACACACCCCAACTGAAAGTTCAGGATCAGGAGATGGGTGACAACAATGGTGACAAGGATGAAGGGGTTGGCAATGATGATAGGATGGAGGGGGAACCTGTCTGGAAGCTGAGCTAGAACCAGAGAACAGGGGGTTGGAGAGTTGTTTTTGATGAGAGGTTGGGGTGGGGATGGGGGAGTGAAGCTGGAATACCTAGAGTGTGTTGAGGAAGCTGAAGAGGAGAAAGAGGAATTTACGGGGTTGAGGGTATGTGGATGAGGACAATGAGGGCAGCAATGTTAGGTGTGGCCAGGGTGGTGACACGCACAGTGCGGGCAGATGTAGTATGGGCAGTTGATATGGATGTGTGAGAGTTGGTGGCAATAGAAACATGCCCAGCTGTAGAGGTAATGGTTGGGGGAAAGAGGTATATTACGCTGTCCCTCCCAACTAACTTCAGCTTGTTCCATTACAGCTAGTTCCTCGAGGGTGAGGGGTTCCTCAGAAGCTTCTGGGGATGGGTTCTGGTGGAGGTGGCAGTGTTTGTCAAGCTCTCAGGTATAATGTAGAATGTCCTTGGCTAGCTTGTCCATTTCCAGTTGGTGCATGACGGAAAGGACGAGGTTGGTCAGCTCAGTGTGGGTTTCATGGAGGGCAGCGACATGTTCTGTGGGGTAGTCAGACATCTGGTTGGCAAGGGGATAGAGGCCATGGATTTCTTGGAAAAGAAGGAGTAGAGTATCAAGGGGGGAGAAGGGTTCTAAATGAGTGCGAAGGGGAGTAATAAGATGGGGGGTTTCAAGGAGGAGCATTAGAGAGGATTGTTCAGTGATGGGGAAGGCATTGGGACATATGTGTTGGGCATAGAGTGGTAATTCAACAAAGATGACTGGGTTTGTGTTGAGAGCAGGGAGATGTAGAGGGGGAGATGTAGGTCGGGAAATGCCTGGGTTGTAATTAGTGGAGTCGAGGCCTTGAATACAATAGAGCAAGGGGGTGGTCCAGCCAGTGGTAGCCACTGTGGGGGAGGGAGATCTAGCAGGAGCAGACATGTTTGGGTTTCATGGATGATGTGAGGGATGAGGAAGGAAAGACATGAGGGTGGAGAGTTTTATAATCGGATAGGATCTCCTTGGCATGGTTGAACTCCAATTCAGGTAGCCAAGAGTCTTCTTCAGCCAAGTATCCTTTCCATTGGACTAGGAACTTTTGGTTATTTGGGGTTCTGTGGTGTCAGATAATCTTTTCCATTTTGTATTCCTCTTCTCTGTTGATAAGGTCAGGTGGAGAAGAGGGGAAGTTTGGTCCATGTATGTTGTTTTCATGATAGGGTGATAACAGGGAGGCATGGAAGACTGGGTGTATTTTCCATGTGTGTGGGAGGCAGAGTTTGTAGGTAAGGGGGGAAAGGACCTGGGTAATGGTAAATGGGCCTTCTCACTTGGGAGCAAACTTCGGATGGGAGATAAGGCATTTCAGATTTCGGGCTTCTAGCCAAACCTTGTTGTTTTTACAGAAGGGGGTGAATTTTCCATGGAAACAGGATTTCATAACTTATCTGGCAAGTTTGTGGGCTGCCAGGGCTTCGTCCCTAGCTGCAGAGAGGAGTTTGAGTCATTCTTTGACTGCAGGAAGGTTGGTTTCAGCAATGATGGTGGGGAGGGGGTGAGGTTCAAATCCCATCATGAGGAAGAATGGGAATTTGTTGGTGACAGAATGGGGGCAGTGATTGTGTGTGAATTCAGTGTGGGAGATGAGGTTAGACCATGTGGAAGGGGAATTGCCACAGAAGATCTGAAGATAAGTTTCTATTTCTTGGTTTACCCATTCAGTTTCTCCATCAGATTGAGGGTGGTATGTGGTGGAGAGGGAGAGGTCATATCCAAGAAGTCATCCAAGTTCTTTTGCAAAAGAGGAAGCGAATTGGGGTCCCTGATCTGAGATGATTTTGTCATAGAGGCCAAACTAGGTGTAGACTTTGTGGAAAAAGAAGGAGGCAATTCCTTTGGCAAAGACGGATTTCTTGGTAGGGCAGAGAATCACCCCTTTAGTAAGCCCATGGTCGACCATGACCATAAAACTGTCAAAGTCTGAGGAGACAGGGAGGTCCATGATAAGGTCACAGGAGATCTGTCAGAAGGGAATGGGGGAGGAGATGATGGGGGAGAGGGGGGGGGGGTAGTGGGATGGGTGTTCACTTTTGAAGATTGACAGGGGGTGCATCCTTCAACATATTTATGAATGAATTGAGCAAGGCCTGGCCACCAAAACTTGGCAGTGACAAGTTGACAAGTTTTGAGATATCTGGGGTGTCCAGCAGAGGTGTGATCATGGTGTCATTCAACAATGGAGCGATGAAGGTCAGGGGGAACATAGACACGTCCTTGGAAGATGAGGACACTGGTGTCATATTGCCAGTCAGAGAGATGAGAGTGGAACTGAGTGGGGACATTGCTGGTGGTAGCGTGTAAGGCATCTAGGACAAGGGGGTCTGAGGTGGAGGAGGCAGCTAATTTGGTTTGGAGGGAGGTGTCAATGAGGTTGACAAAAAGGGTGTTGGGAAGGAGGGTGACATTGTCATTATCATCATCATTAGGTGGGAGAAGATCTGGTTGGCGAGAGAGGGCATCTGGTGCTGCAAGAGAGGTACCAGGGATGTGGGTTAGGTGGAGGTCGAAGTCTGAGATGTCAAGTAACCAACAAGCCTATCATCAGTTGAGTTTCTGAGGTTGACAGAAGTATGTAAGGTTTTTGTGATTAGTGAAGACTTCAACAGGGAAGGGGGATCCTTGGAGGTAGTGGCACCAGGCTTTGAGGCCATGAATAACAGCAAGGAGTTCCCTATCATAGATATCATAGTTGCATTCAGTGGAGGAGAAGGATTGTGAGAGGTAAGAGCATGGATGCCAGTTGCCATTGGGGTCAGTTTGGAGAAGGACTCCACCAGAGGCATATTTGGAGGTGTTGGTGGCAATGGCAATGGGGTGGGTGGGGTCTGGGAGGTGGAGGATTGGGTGACTAAGGAACAGTCGTTTGAGTTCATTGAAGGATTGTTGGTGACTGGGAGACCAGTCCCAGGGTTGGTTCTTCTTGGTGAGGTCAAGAAGAGGGCATGCGATGTTGGAGTAATTGGGGATGAACCATTGGTAGAAATTGGCAAATCCTAAGGAGTGGATGTCTTTAACTTTGGTAGGGGTCGGCCATTCACAGATGTCATCCAGTTTCACTGGGTCCATGGTGAGTTCATCGGGGTGAACGATCATGCCAAGGTATTCAACCTTGTTGGTAGCAAACTTGCATTTGTCAAGTTTGAGGTGAAGATCTAACTCAGTCATGCGTTGGAGTACTCATTTAGTTCGTTCTTCATGGGTTTTGGCATCAGGGGAGAAGATGAGGAGATCATCCATGTAAATGACCAGCCATTCCTCTGTGATCATGTCACAGAAGGAATCATTCATGAAGCATTGGAAGGTGGCAGGGGAGTTGCAAAGACCAAAGAACATGACCATTGGTTCGAATAGTCCTTTGTGGGTGATGAATGCCACTTTCCATTGATGACCATCTTTGATATAGATGTTGTTGTATCCCCATTGAACATTGAATTTGGTAAAGGTTTTGGCACCTTTGAGTTTATCAACAAGGTTGGATATGAGGGGAAGAGGATAGGCATCACAGATGGTATGTTCATTGACATAGCAGTAGTCTTGGCAGGGTTGAAAGCCACCATCTTTCTTTTTAACAAAGAAAAAGGGGGTGGCCTGAGAGGAGTTGGATGGACAAATTTTTCCTGCCTTGAGGTTCTCATTGAGGAAGGCTTCAGTAGTGGCCTTTTCATCAGGGGAGAGGGGGTAGAGTTTGCCAATTTTTGGGGTGAAGGAGTTGTCAAGGTTGATTTCATGGTCATAGGGTTGGCTGGGGGGAACATGGTCAGTCACTTCTTTTGAGAAGACAGAGGAAAAGGTAGAGTATTTGGGTGGGAGAGTTGCCTTTGGTTTGGCTTTTTCAGTAGCCATAGCCAATTCCATGAACATTGTGAGTTTGACAATGGTGGTAGAGGGAATGAAGCAAGATCCACAGTGGATGATTCAATTGATGATTCAGTTGTTGTTGGCTCATAGGAGGTATTGGGCTTTGGTTTCCTTCTTCATGTAGTCATAGAGGTGTCCATCCCAGATGGAGTTGACTTGTACATGTTGGGGTGGGCAAGTGGTTGGTGTTTGGGGGGTGGGGGTTGTTACGATTCACTTCTTTTTCTTTGATTCTCTTTCGTTACGACAGACCGGCCCGACCTGGTATCTTTTACCTTCTTTAGAGTGCTCTAGAACATGCAACGTGTTCGTCGCACGCCTTTCATCTCCGTCTTCTATTCTTGTTATCTACGCTTCTATTTCCTGTGGAAGGTTCTATCTTTACTTTGCTTAGTCACCAACCTTCCACAACCTTCTATTACCTTCCATTATTCGCAGTACTTAAGCGGTCGTCTTACTCGATGTAACCCCAGCTTAGTCCTGCTCAATTCTACCTTGAACTCCTTGACTCACTCGTCGACTCTTCGTCGGACGATCTCTTGAACCCTTCGTCGACTCCTCATCAGACGAACCCTTGAACCTCTTGTCGACTCCTCGTCGGACGATCCCTTGAACCTCTCGTCGACTCCTCGTCGGACGACCCCTTGATCCTCTCGTCGACTCCTCGTCGGACGACCCCTTGATCCTCTTGTCGACTCATCGTCGGACAAACCCTAGAACCTTTCGTCGACTCATCGTCGGACGACCCTCTTTGACTATTCGGCAAGCATCCCTTGACCGAATCCTTCGAACCCTTGACCCTCAGTTAGTTCTTTGAGCCTACACTCGTTCCTACCCGGACCAAGCGTAACAAAAGGACTAAGCTCCTCTTTTCGAGCTACCATCGTTGTAGTCTCTCACCATTTCCTCCCCTCGAACCCCAGGAGCCCTTGAACGGGCACTACGTCGCTC
>JBBPLE010000179.1:0-56199 GCA_038089675.1 Boletales sp. KT-2023b
GATACTATCAATAAAAGCGCCTTTCACCCTTTCTATCAACTGTCCCAAGTGTGAAAAAGCATCAGTTAAGCTGAGTACCTGGCTTGTTTCATCCTTGGCCTGCTTGTCGAAAAAGTATGACTAAGTTTGGATAAGCACGGTTAACCGCAGTGTCAAATTCCTGATGCACTGGAATCGACGTTGAGCCACGCTCCCATCCCATCGAGCGGTATTGACTGGCGAACACTTCTCCACGTCATGGTAGACCGATACGCCGGACGGCTCGAATTGACCCAGCATCTCCTCAACTCGACTACAACCAGTCCAGATGTAATCATGGATCTCGCCAACAAGACTCAAACACAGCTCAGAATCATGTTGACGCCTTATCTTCTTTTCACTGCCACACCCACGGACCCATTAGACGAGACTGCGCTGGCCTGGACGGCTCCGATATACGAGCAGTGTGCAATGACGCATACGGTCTTCATGGAGACCTTGTTGGACTCCATGACCGATTCAGAGAAGTTACTACTGCGGGCTGTACGAGGAACGAGCCGAGAGATCTGCCGTGTGGTGACCAAGATGTGGCCAGCTGGTGTCTACGCGGGCATCGATTCGGCGTTGAACACCAAGGAATCCTTCGACATGGACGAGGTAGCCCACGTTTGGAACGCTTGGACGGAAGACTTGAGCGGACTCATGTCATGGCTCGACTGGAGCATGTGGACAAAGTGCCTTCCCGAGTGTGGACCCGAGGTGCGTTCGTTGCAGGCGTCACCCCGTGAACGCGGCCATGTAACACGTGCATGACAGGGCCTCGCTCTGTTTGATGTCTCGGTGGCCTCCCAAGTTTCCCAAGACGCACGGTTTGCCCGTTCCGAGCGCGGACGCCATCCTGCATTGGCCTGCGCGAGGCCAGGAGTCGCAACTGAAACGTGTCAGCCGGGTTGATACCCAAGTTTTTAATAGTTTGCTGATGGACGAGAAACAGTACTGAGCGTCGGTCGCAGGCGCGTTTGCAACGTACGCATCATTCTTTCCATTTTTGCGCTTTGAATCCTGGAAATATGAGTATGCTGTGTTGTTGTTTTTTTTTACTACATATCTGCTTGCACGACGCGATCTCTCGCATGATGGCAGACGGTCCCATCGTCCGTCGCAGAGCGACCGAGCCGTGTGGAAAAGTCCTTTCGGGCACTGACCCTGACACATGGCCTTCGAGGTCTTGAAGATCTGAATGACCTTCGGGCGTACCTTCTCCCGCATATTCGACCGTATCACCGCGATCGTTTCTATCAGATCGATCATCATCCGGACCAGAGACCCGAGCACGCCGTCCGATCATCCTGATGGCGCCGATGTGGCAAACTCGTCGCGGATAGTGAAACCGATTGGGCGCATGCTCAGACGCACGTTGAACGACGAACCCGACGCGCACACGTTCGACCCCACTTGCCCTCCCGCGATATCACATGCCATCCCTCTCGCGTATCGCGTATCGCTTAGGGGGGTCGGACGTATTCCATCCAAAAACATGCCGCACGTGCGCCGATCCCCCACCGTCAAAATCCAAACGTCACCCCCTTAATGACACAACATTGCATATCCGACTTGATTCCATATCCCCAACAAGATACAATCCATCGAGGGTATAACAACAACAAAGATACGGGACGTATCACGTCTAGCGTCTACACGTCTATAAGGTATATGTCATTTAAAAGAACACGGTAAAAAAAAAGGAGTCAGTTAATCATATCATCCCCATTTCATTCGCCCAACAATACAACCACTGGGTATTGGGACAGCCGTCACGAGGCGATCTGTATACATGGTCATCGGTGTTTTTTTTTTAAAAAAAAAGAAGAAACGTGAAAACAAGGAAAGTGGAAAAAGGAGCAAGGAGCGGTCGTCATCGCAATCATGAGTTTAATTCAGAAGATCATCTCTTTGTGGTATCGGTCATCATACCCGCACCGCTTTCCAAAACGACGCGTACCTACACCCATCCCGTCGATCAGAACATCAGCGACAGAGAGAGGGAAACGCACATGTTGACCATGTCCAACGCCACCTCGGGTCCTTTCCGTATACTGATTGGGGCCACATCGAACCCGTGCTTGCGGAACACTTCCTGGTACCAGGGCTGTTTCGCCGCCGAACGCCACAGTACGAACCCACCCGGGACCAACACCCGGGCCAGCTCCTGTATCTCATCGTCCACGTCTTTGGAGCCAGGGGCGAACCAGTCCATGTGATCCATGACGACGGCGCGCGTGAGTGACCCAGTCGAGAGACCACGGAGGACGCTGCGAGAACGAACGTGAACATGTCTCGATCGCGAGACACGAACAACTTACTTGATGATCGAATCGGTGTGCAAGCGGAACGCATCCATCACCTTGCCCTTGTCCGCTCTCAGCTTGTCAAATCCGGCCCGGGTCAAGTACGCTGGGCACGAAGTGGGGGTGTAATGACCGGTGATGCACTACGGCGTCAGGTCAGTATCGGGACGACGCGAGCGCGGGACGGACGGACCAACGGATAGAAATATGCGCCATCCCTGAACGAGTACGTCGACGGGATTGGATCCAACGTGTCCCGGACGAACGCATACACGCTCCCTTCCTTTAGCAGCATCTCCCGTTGATGCTTTGGGACACCCAATGCATTCCAGCAAAACGCCGGGGTTCTCAAGAGGGCGACCATGAGCGGGTTCAACAAGACGGGCATCAACTTTTCCTTCCAGATTTTGACCTGCTCGGCCGTCGTCGGTGCGCTACAGAGCGCCTCGGCGTCCTTGGACACGCCTGCGATGGAAAAGACGAATCGGGCGAGTCGGATGGCAATGCCGCTGTAGCCGTTTAAATAAAATGCCTTGGAAAAGGCCTTGTCATTGATGTGCCAAAATTGGTAGGCGATGGAGGAGAGGAGGGGGGAGATGTTGGCGTCGAGGAGTTCACGGAAGTTGGGGTGTTTGCCTTGGCCAAAGAGGGCAAAGAAATCGTCATAGCCGAGGGAGAGGAGGGAGGCGAGCTTGAGCTCGAGGAGGTGACCTTGGCTAAACGGGGGTCAGACGGCGTGGATATGGGCAAAAGTGGATTGGGATACCATGGGTTCATGTCTACACAATGGATCTGATAGATGTTCGATCAGCCAAAAAAAAAAAGGACGAGATGACGATTCACCCTGCGCGGTTGGGCAGCGATGGCATAGTGCAATGCATTGTCGCCTGCCGAGGTGATCACGAGCATAGAATCGTCGGGCCCCAAGTTCAAATGCTTCATGTCCTCGAATGGATCCTCCTATGATTCATATTAGCGCCCGTCGTGGCCATACAGACAGGGACGGACCCAAGTGAAGGAGTAGATAAAGGTCCTAAACTCCTTGTGCACGGGTTGTTCATAGTAGGGCAATCTCCAAGGCTATGAAAAGATCAATTGTGATCGCATCACGGACAAGGAGAGACGGACGTTTCCCAAATGATAATGGAAGGAGCTCAAGGGAGGGGTGATGTTGATGGTGGCATGAGGCGGTCCCGGAGGGGCGAGATCGAGAACAGGCTTTCCTATATCGAGCAAGGGAATGATCTTGGAGTCTTTAATGACATTGGGGGATGCTGGGGAGCAATTTCCAATCATGTTTCCACTTTCGACCTCGAACGCGTGGCAGAAGCGAGATACGTCGCACGACCTCGAACGACCGAGCCAGATATAGTACGGACTAGGAGGATGTGAGTACATGCATGGTGGGAAAGGGGCGATGGGAAAAAGTACATGCGAACGATGAACGGGATGATAAAGTGATTTCTGCCGTTGTATGTCTTGACCTGAGGTGGTATGATAAGAGATGAGGACGATAAGAGACGAAGGACGTACGGTGCCAAATTTGTACTCGAGATAGTCACGTCGTTGAGGAGAGAGGGAAACGTGGTCAAAGTCGAACCAGATCTGCCAGAACCAACGGCTGAGCCAACCGCACTCTTTGCTGGTGCCGCCAATGGTTTTTTCGTGGAGAGAGGGTTGGCGGCCAGAGGTGTAAAAGTCGGCGACGCCGAGCAAGCCCGACTCTGGGGAAAGGACATAGTCGATGCGATCGAGGAGGGCATAAAAGTTTGGGATCTAGGGGGGGGATGGTTGGCATGATCGGAAAGTGGGGGGGAAGGAGCTTACCATGGAGAGGGAGTAGCTGAGGGTGATGAAGCTGACGCTACCCTTGGGATCGGTGGTGGCCCACTCTGGGAGGGAAAATTCGGTGGCATCCTGGCAGAGGACGGTGATGTTGCGCCAACCCTTGCGGGCGAAACGCTTGCGGGCGACGTCGAGGAGGGGTTCGCAGAGGTCGATGAGATAGATGGCGTCGAACTGGGAGACGGGAAAGTGCTTGTCCATGAGCTCGATGTTATGGCCTGGATGGGAGAGGGGGTGAGATGAGCGGGGGATAAGGAAGGAGGGAGCGAACCGGTGCCACCGCCAATGTCGACCCAGATGAGCCTGTGGGAGGGGTCCTTGGCGCGGAGCGTGCGGAGGTGGCTGACGGAGAGACGAAGCATGGTGTTGCGACCGCGAAGAAGGCCGCTGCGGGTGGCGTCGTAGACGTCGGCCTGGCCCTTGTAGAACTAGTGGTGGTGGGGTGAGCAGGGGCAGAGAAAGAAAAAAAAAAAAGAAAAAAAAAAAAAAGAGAGACCTTGTCTAGGCGCGTGCGCTGGTCGGTCGCGCCGAGCGGGCGGAGGAAACAGTGCCATACGAACTTGAGGGTGGGCACGATGGCACCGCCGAGGGCAATGGCGACGGCGAGGACGGAGCCGGCGAGGATGAGACACGCGGCGACGGTGGACGAGCCCGTGTAGTAGGCGAGGGCATCGACGAGGTGTCTGCGAAGGGAAAGGGAGTGAATACACGAACGCAAGGGACCGCAGGAGGGACAGACCGTCTGTGGTAGCACAGGAGGAGTGCGGCGACGAGGAGGAGCACACGAGACATTCGACCCAGTGAGAAAATGTTCTTTTTTTTTTCTTTTTCTTTTTCTTTTTATCCTCGACGTCGAGCCCGACAATGAGGCCAATCGCATCGCGGCATGCCATGCACGCACCTCGTTACGAACGTGCGATATGATCACTTGCAGCCGATGTCTTCCTCAACGGGTCCAGTGACTGCTCTCGGGATCGTCTCCTTATCCCCATTCATACCGTTGACGCCCGTCTGATTATCTAGATTATCTTTAGACGCTCATAGTCGTCTACATAGACACCGGCTTCCCCAGCCTTTCTCCCGTAAGTCATGCCAGAATTCCTCCAGCGCAAATACACCGATCTCATCCGTCACGTATCTTCGAAATGGATCAACTGGGACCCACCCATTCCTCTAGAGGTACGCTCCCCGTGTTTCATCTCCCCGATAAGCCCCCGTTATCGCACAGCAGGTCGGTGCTTATGGAAGGATCGAAAGCAACACCGGTGAGCTGCGCGTCCAGGGCAACATCTACGATCGGGACATCCAGGACGCGCTCCGTCAGCTCGGCAGCCCCCTCAGTCTCGACAACTTCCCCCCCCTGGATGCGATCGACGAGGACGACTATATCGTCTCCTCCAAAGGCGCCAAGCGCGTCGACATGCATCTCACCCCTGAACTGTGTGTTTCGCGTTCTTCCCCCCTGCTTCCGTCCATGACACCCCCCACAGCGACATCGCCGGTCTCGCTACCGCCTCATTTAAAGGCCAGTGGCAGTTCGAACACGGTAAACGCGACGCCCTCCTCGTCATGCACCGTCCCCGCCTCCGCTATCTCCCCAAGAACGTCATTCTCGATGCCCTCTACGAAGTGCCAAAACTCAAGGACAAGTACATCGTCACCAGCACCCATCTCTGTCCGGCATATTCCATGTATCTCTCCAACAAGTGTAAGTGCTTTTGGTCATCAAGGCCGATCTCTGTCGATCCCGGTCACTCACCATACTTATGGCACCCACCGGCAACAGCCGGCGAAAAAGTTACCCTCGCCCTCGTCGGCAAGGCACCCATCGCTGGTGCGGTCGGCGTCACCGCCAACGCCGACGCCGGCCTTGGCTGGTGGTCCGACAGTCAGGCCGATCTCTTCCGCAAAGCCTCCGACAAAGCCGGTAAATATTGCTTCACCCCGCTCTACACTCTCAAGTGTCGTCTTTCGTTCATGAACCGCGTGTTCCGTGAGGGCGAGGACGACGATGGCGAGCCACCTCTGCCACTTCCTCAAGGAGACGACAAGTGCGTGTTTTCCTTCTCGACTTCTCTCGGCGCTCCGTTGAGCGATTTGATAAGGTGGGGCGACGTAAATCCGCCTTGGGATCCGCTCAACGAGGACGGCGAAGAAGACCGTTTGGCTTTGGCAAGTCCATCCATGTCCTCGGACAGTTCACACCCACTCATCTCGTACACAGCAAGAAGAGGAGGACCCTGATGAATTCTGATATCAATGCGAACGCGGACCTTTTTTTTTTTCATACTTTCTTCCACGCCCTACGGTGATACATAAATGTCTGTAACGATAGTGTCTCATCATCATCCACCAACGTATACTCCCCGTACCCACGCCTATTAGCTAGGTCCAGTAAAAGCATGATTTTGTGTGGCAGAGGCTACAGCACATTGTCCTCTCGACTTTTCACTGCAAAAAGACAGTGAGTAAATCGTTGTTCCGACCGAGTACCTCATCATCCTTGCGGGCCCAACCTTGGGTAAAGCGTAATGATGATACATCAAATAACACGTGCCATTTATCGACACGAAGTGAACAAAGTATGTGACAAACGTGGTGCATCTAGTTTAGTCGACTACGGATAGGTGCGGTGTGAAGCAGCGGGGGGAGTCACTTGGCGAAAGAAAACGCGTACATATACACAGAGAATGCGCGAAATGGGTTATACTACACGTGTGCACGTGGGTACGCACAATCAAAGAAATGAGCTATCGAAACAGAAGCGGAAACAAGGGCGAGGACCGGACGGGGAGGATATCGTCATGCAGGCGTGGCGGCGCTCGGATTGTTGCCTGCGTCTGCAGCAGGCTCGGACGGCTTTTCTGGCGGGATCTCCGTCGACGAGGGCGCATTCGCGGCAGGTGTGGGACCGGGGGGCGGGTAGTTGTAGCCATGCCACGTGCCGGGGTAGCCGCCGTACGGGTGAGGGTAGTACGAGTAGAAGCCTTGGGGGTGGGGTGGGAGCATGCCCTGCTGCTGCGCGTCCGTGGGTGGCGCGTTGTTGTAGCCGGGGTACGGGTAGGGTTGGGGCGGCGGCGGACCTTGGTGCGGGTGCGGGGTGCTCGGAGACACGCTAAAACCAAGTGAGCGGATGGTACAGGGTGGAGATCAAACGACGCACACAGAGGGAGCGTAATAGTTGGGCGGGAGAGGATACGGGGCGTAGTGCGGAGGTGGGGGCATGTTGGATGTAGGGGACTGCTCGGGGAAGCCATGTGGCGGGGGTGGGCCGGCCTGGGTGGAGGTAGGGGTCGCAGGGGAGGGGATGGAGTTCCCTTGGCGGTCGGTGGGCGAGGTCGAATCGGATTGGTGCGTCTTGCCCCGTCGTCTCTTGCCACTGTAAGGAGTGTACCGGCCACGCTTGCCGTCTGCGGCGCGGCCATCGGTGAGGAGAGGAAGGCCAGAGGAGAGAGGGCCGGTCATGATCGAGGGGGACGGATCGATGTCGTCCGCCTCGCCACGATAGCGGGGGATGCCATCGACGCCAATCTCAACCTTGGGTGGGTTGCGGAAATGGGTCTTGTCGAGATACTCGGGGCTGATGTCGAGGCAGGCGAGTTCTGGGAGGGAAGAGGGGGAGCGGAGACGGCCCTGCTCGACGTCCTCGATTTTGTAGTAGGAGATGAGGTGCTGGGAGACACCGCCTATGCTGAGGGAAAAGGTCTGTCGGGGGCGTGAGAAAGTGGGAGGAGGAGGAAGAGGAAGAGGACCTTTTTCATGAGGCCGTCTGGCTTGAACTTGTAGCTGTTTGTGAGACTACCGACGAGGACGCGCTCGCGCTGCCTGTCGATGCCTAGGGAGCCGGACTCGCCCTTGGGTCTGCTGAGAGACTGGCCCTCGAGGCGGACGCCGTCCACGTTGTACTGGGAGTGCTCGTTGACGACCTCTGGGGGGTCGGTGCGGATGCCTCTGTGGCCGGCGCCGCGCTTGTCGGTCTCGCGGTAGAGGAGAAAGTTGCCGAGGATGCGGGATGGGCTCCAGAAGAAGCCGTCGGTCCAGCGCTTGATGCCGCTCTCGTCCTCGTCAAAGACGAAGACGGAGCCGGAGGTGATCATCTTGCGCTCCGAGTCGACGAGACGACGGGTGACCCTCGGTATGAGGCCACGACGTGCAGCCTCGAGGATGAGGAGGGCATCGCCGGTGGTCTCGATCCAGCCGGACCAGGGTGGCTCAGTCCATGTCGAAGCCGGTGTTTGCTGCTGCTGCTGCTGCTGCTGCTGGGAAGAGGAGGAGGAGGAAGAGGAGGAAGAGGGGACTTGGGACATCTGCCATTGTGAGAAAGGATCAAAGTTTGCTGGTGGACAGACAAGGTTGACTCACCGAGCAGGTAGATTTGCGTGTCGGACTCGGCGGAGGCGCGAAAAGTACTCTTTTTGGTTCTTCGTCAAGTACTACAACAACACACGTTTCACGCCACGCCATTAATGGGGTCCGTGCACTCTCATTCAACTCCAACGTCCTGCGCACTCCCCGTCCGACATCGCAGACCCGTCCAGCTCGTCCCACAAACAAGGTTTCCCGGCACACCGCTTAGTCATCCCTGAATCACTGTCCGCGAAGGTTGTGTAGCTGCTACAGTAATGTTACTAACCTAACCCCTAGTAGTGGTCTTCCGAGCTGCTCGTCCAGCTCAGTTTCCCTTTGATGCCAGCCGTCCGGCTCCGTATAATAAGACCCATCTCTCGCATGCACAGGTCTGCATGTTCTCCCTTCTCTTTCTTGCAGTGACCGCTGCCTCCCACAAATGGCCCCCACGCGGCTGCTGGACGTGCGTCTCTCTCCGTCTCCCCGTCTCGCGCTCACACTCCCCAGCGATGACCTCCCCGGCCGTACCCTCTCCGCTGCCTCGTACACCAATGCCTCTGGCATGTCCGTCGACGCGTGCATCCGCTTTTGCTCCACAGGGCACCATGCATATGCTTTCGCCGGCCTTGCACACGCTTCAGAATGCCGTCTGTCCATCCGTCTCTCTCTCGTCCTCTTAATTCACTCCGCACGCCAGTCTGTGACGACACCATCACACCTGGTGCCACACAAGTCAGCGTCTCCGACTGCAATATGCCCTGCAGCGGAAACATTTCCGAGTGCTGCGGTGCATCCCGTCGCCTCAGCGTGTATTCCGATCGTGTCCCCACCACTTCTCTCGGGTGTTACACGTACGCCGTACCTCTAGACTGGCTTTATTTTCGTCCCTGACTCTCCTTGCAGCGATTCCCCTTCTAATCCTCTTTTGTATCAACCTCCCACGCTCACGGGCTATGCTGATGCCTGTTTTAACGCAGATGACATCTTCGCAGGCGTGAAACACGAAGACGAGTGTTGTCCGTATTGTTCCGCCTCCTCTCACCCGTTCCTTATATCGTTCCACGTCAGGTTGTGGTGCGAACCTCGCGGACAACCCTGCGCCAAGACCTCTGGTCAAGTGCGACACGCCGTGTACCGGGAACCCTTCCGAGTGGTGTCGTGACCATCGTACCCATCTCCACAAGTCCGCGGTCCATATCTCCCCGCGAGATTCGACTGGTACGACCAACGGTGGTAATATGGTCACAGACGGCCCCCTGTCTCCCGTTAATACCGGTCTTCCCGTGCCCTGGTCCTATGCCGCGTGCTATGTCGACAACGCCAACGGGCGTGTCATTGGAAACGAATACGACAACAATGGCATGACGATCCAAAATTGCGTTTCACACTGCAGTGCGAGCAATTTCACCCTCGCAGCGGTCGAATATAGCACCCAATGCTGTGAGCGATCAGCGCATTGCATATACCTTCTGGCGTTTGATCCCTTTGATTTATCCCAGTTTGTGGTGATTATCTCATCAACGGCGCCGTAACAGCGCCCGACACCGAGTGCAATATGGCTTGTGGCGGAAGCGCAACGTAAGTTTGTGGCTCTGGTGTTGCACATTCTCGTTGCTAACCGCAGTCAGCGAGGCGTGTGGCGGGCCCAACCGTCTCTCGGTCTACACATCCACGGGCAACGTCATCGCATATCCCGTTCCGACCGTCCAAAAAACCAATCTCCCCGGCTCCTGGTCATACAAGGGATGCGTTGCGTAAGCATTCTTGCCTTGCACCCATAGCTACACCTCACTTCATTCCTCCAACAGCGAACCGGCGTCGGGACAAAAGGTATTTCCATACGAGATGGACTGGTCGACGAACAACACCGTCGACGCGTGTCTAAACCAATGCGCTACATTTGGCTATCCCGCTGCCGGAATAGAGTACGGAGAACAATGCTGTGCGTTTGATTTTCTTTTTCCCCGTCGAGCTTGGCGTGTGCGTTTGTACTAAACGCTAGACGCTAGTCTGCGGTGATCAGAGCGATGTCACAACCAATGGCGGATCAGTCGTCGCCGATGCCGAGTGCAGTATGCCCTGTTCCGGGGACCCCACGCATCTCTGTGGCGCCGGAAACAGGCTGACAACGTATTACTGGACCGGATCGCCCCTCTACATATGGAACACCCCGGAGAATACCGGGTATTACAAGGCACGCCCCACATCACGCTGTAAGCTGGAAAGCACACGGCTGACGCGCACCAGTTCCTCATCGGTGGCCTCGTCGTACCCCTGATCGCGACGGTGGGCATCAACAACAAGGTGACGTTCCTCGAAAAACACGGCACTTCCAAATTTCCCAACTCAACCGGCGCGTACGAGCTCGACATTAGCCTCATCGACAACTATCTGTTGGCGTGGCGCGAGATGCACGTCAAGACGGATGTATTTTGCTCGGGGAGCATTATCCTTCCTGACAAGGGCGCGCGGCAGATCAACGTCGGCGGGTGGTCGCTCGAGTCCACGTATGGCGTGAGATTATATTATCCTGATGGTGTGCCAGGCGTAAACGGAACGCACGATTGGGAGGAGAATGTCAAAGAACTGACACTTCAGGTGGGTCGTGCAAAGTGCTCGCCCTATTCGAGGATTCACTCGGCTTGGCAGCGTGGGCGATGGTACCCGACAGCGATGATGATGCCCAACGGGAGTATCCTCGTCGTCGGTGGAGAGACGGGGAGTAATGGACCACCTCAGCCAAATCTTGAGCTTTTGCCGAAACCTGAAGGTGGTGATACGGTCATCACCCTCGACTACTTGCAACGCACGGACCCCAACAACCTTTACCCCTTCCTGATGGTCCTCCCAAGCGGACGCTTCTTTATTGGTGAGGCAATTCCCTTAAGATGAACCCGCCTGTTTAAATGGACTGCCGCCATTCTCAGGCTACTACAACGAAGCACGCATTTTAGACCCTGTGACGTTTGATACCACCACCGTGTTGCCCAACATGCCTGGTGCGGTGAACAACTTTTTGGCTGGACGCACGTATCCAATGGAGGGTGCGGCGGTGCTGTTGCCGCAACACGCGCCATACACGGACCCGATCAGGGTTCTAATTTGCGGTGGGTCGACACTGGGAGCAGCGATTGCGCTGGACAATTGTATTTCGATCGCGCCCGAGGTGCAGCAGCCGGTGTGGACGTTGGAGCGCATGGTGCGTATGTGCTTGCATAAACAGGCGAGCGATGGTGACGGTGTGGGTATAGCCTTCAAAGCGAGTCATGCCGTGCATGGTCACGCTTCCAGACGGGTAAGTCAGGCGTGTCCATGTTGGATCCGAGTTTCATCATTCAATCTGCACAGCACCTACATGATCCTAAACGGCGCGCACCAAGGCGTAGCTGGCTTTGGACTCGCTAGCGACCCGAATTACAATGCGCTCCTCTACGACTCGTCGAAACCCGTTGGTCAACGTTTTTCCATCCTCGGCAATACGATCGTCGCGCGGTTGTATCACTCTGAGGCGACGCTCCTTCCAGACGGTCGTGTGCTGGTCTCGGGGTCAGACCCGGAGTCGCCTAACTACCCAGAAGAGTTTCGAATCGAGGTGTACATCCCGCCGTACTTGAACCAGGGGTATAGACAGCCGACATTTACGATCGCGGAGACAGACTGGGAGTTGGCTGGCACGTACGCTATCAACGTGACACTATACCAGGGCACGACGAGCACAATGCGGGTGTCGCTCGTTGCAGGTGAGTCCGGTCTTGCATCCTCGACGACAACACGCTGACCGAGCCGACAGCGTCCTCGAGCACGCACGGCAATGTGATGAGCGGCGGCCGGATCCTGTTCCCCACGTTTTCATGCTCTGGGACGACGTGCACGATCACGGCGCCGCCGAATGCGAACGTGTGTCCGCCGGGGTGGCACCAGCTGTTTGTACTCGATGGACCGACGCCGTCGCATTCGGCGTGGGTACGGATTGGGGGCGATCCGGGGCAGTTGGGAAAGTGGCCGGATTATCCGGATTTCACGTTGCCTGGCGTTTGATTTGTGAACTTTTTTTCTCTCCTTTTGTTATTTATGCAAAGCAGCGAGGTGTTAAAAGGCTCTTTGTATGATTCAACTTGAAGTTGATTTGTAACCTGACAGCGCCCGCTTTCTCTTTCCCCATCATGTGCTCCCTAATAGTGACGGTCTGGTCAGGTGCTGAGCCACTGGTGTTCTGCGGCGCAACCGACGATCACTGGAACAGGCATAACGTTGGTCTATATGTAGCGCTCGGCCATACCATTTCTAGTCACGAAAGAAGACACGATATCGTTGTCGAAAAGGTTACGCTTCTCCATCCCTACGGCCGTACAAGACTGGTTTTGACGTTGACGATACGACGTTCCAACCAGTGTCCAAATTTCTTTCTCTCACTTCCACCGCGTTTTGGGCGTCGTTTGACATCACGGCACGATGGCAATCAGGGTTGAGGGTAAATCATAGGCTTAAGT
Source organism: Boletales sp. KT-2023b (assembly GCA_038089675.1). Lineage (NCBI taxonomy): Eukaryota > Fungi > Basidiomycota > Agaricomycetes > Boletales > Boletales sp. KT-2023b. The sequence goes on from JBBPLE010000179.1 coordinate 13,010, forward strand.
AGCGTGCTCGACCCCTGGTGCGTCAATGATGTCCTATATAGTTTAACCTGCCTTTTCCCCATCATAATTGCTCAGCCTGGAACGAAAGTCCAGCGGCCGCAACGTTGCGTAGCCATATTCGGCTCTCTGAAGGCTCTCGAGGCCCACGACGCTCGATTCGGATAGCATCACGGCATCGTTCATTATTGAACCAAATCATGATCTAGTAGTTGTACACCGACCACATGGTGTGCGCACCCGCCGGAGATCTGATGCCAAGGGGACCCGGACCGGACATGCATTTGGGGGCCCCCGGGGGGCTTGCCACATGCACACGGAGGACCTGTGTGGTCCATGGATTACGGTGCAACGCTTCCGTCCTATCAGCCCGGTCATGGGATGTCACCATTCAATCGTCTGGGGTATTTTTTTTTCTTCTGTTGGGGATCATATCTTGTTGATGCCTTCCTTAGACAAATTCAAACTCGTGTTCATACGGTTCAGCGGACCCGCGGTGACGGTGAGCGGTGCTTTTACGAGGTCTGCAACTCCTTGAAAAGCACTGGGGGTTAATTTTGTTCGATACCTTTGGCCTGTCACAGGTTTTCACCCCAAAAGAAGGGTATCTTGGGCCGTAGACGCGGTCCAGCTGCTTCGCATCATTTCCACGATGACATGTCAATCAAAAGAACCTCAGTGTCACCACACATGTCCCTCTTTTTTTTTTTCGCGCAAACATCAGCATGAATACATGTATGGTGTTATTCGCTTCCGGTGCTCGCTTATTTGTTCTGCCCGGGATGCTCAACCATATCATATGACCCTTTAACCCGCCATCATACACCACAGGCGCATATGAGAGAAGGTCACGTAGAAGGAAAACAAAGTCAACGTGAAAATGGGGATAGGAGGTCTTGAACGAGGCACGGGATTCTAAGCACGACGGAACAAGTCACTAAGATATCCTCGAGGGCACTGCCTCGACCGACGTATGTCTCGGCCTTTTGTCAAGTCACCCTTTGGATGCTTGCCGTAGGCCTTGTTTTGGGGGTCTAAATCCCTTCCACTGCATTCTATCGTCTTTCCCCCCTCGGTTGCAACAGAACTTGTGACGAACAGGCTTGATCGAAGACACCTGTTCAGACATGGTGTGTTCAACTGCATACAGATCGAGTATGATGGCTTGATCGTGAATCACAATTCACTGCTCATGTACTTGAAATTTTGAAATGCCAATGCAAGGCAAGGCACGTGTTTCTCACTAGTACTGAATGCGAAACTTGAAGGTAAGCAAGAATACGCGCTCATACTGTCATCGGCTTGCAAGGCCCAGGCTCATACAACTTTTAATTATCGACCATGTTGCCAGTGGGGCTTTTGACTCGTTCTGAGTGGCACCCTGGCAGGCCGGCGGACTGTGTTCCTCGGGTTAGTTACGCGTCATCAGTGATGAAGACTAATTAAATAAATCCTGCATGTGATACATTTCTACTGGTGCTCTTGCTATTTTCATCGGCCTCGGAAGCCACGTCACCATGATGCTAGACGGAGTGGCATTGCCGTGTCATTGAAGATTAAACTTTAACTTGTAATTCTTCTCCACCCCCATGAATGTTGAGTCCATATGGCATAGTATGCCCTTTCAAGACTCTTGAGAACGCGTACCTGGGTATATTCTTGAATGCATCGTGATCTGGTAGCCACCACAATACCAAATAGTATAGGGACATGCAGCACGCTCGACGCATGCCACACCTTCCTTTTTCTGAGTAACACGTTAGAATGTCCTTTTCGGTCAGGCTCGTTCCATGGTTTACAACGTTCACTTTGGCAAATATTGACTGTTTGTTGAGCAGGGCGCTCACGTGGGTTCTGGAGACAATAGCTTGCTTATGATCAGCGTCCACCAAGGTATGCGTGGGGCGTTTGTGACTGGTGATTCGGATGCATCGCGGCATGCCAGTCGCTAAATATCAATCGTGGTGTGGTGACCAGACTAGTATGAAAAGCATGGAATCGCATACACAACGCAACGGGCAGTCTTTGGACCAGGTCTAAGTGTCAGACAAAAGAAGTTAAATTTGTAATACAAAAAAGGGCTAATCAATATAGTCTTCGTTCACATACATCGCCCACAAGTCATAAAACACCAGTTTATCTTTGAATTATTGTTGGCCATCCAAGTTGTCATTATGATATCTTAAGTTTTGTCCAACGTTTACACGCGGTCCAAAGGATGCCCGTTGCGTTGTGATGGGGACCGTATGGGTTATATATATATGGGGTTCAGACTGCAGCCTCCGATTGAGCCACGTCATGGACAGGCTTGTGACCTGAAGACTTGCACCATCCACATGGGTAGCGAAAAGTTGACAACACCTTTCTGGTAATATTGTTCTTTGGCGTTCTTTGTGGACCACGTACTGATGGATGGCACAGTTAATACCGCTGACCAATTTTGCAATCCTCAGTACCATCGAAATTGTTTTGTTTTGCTGCAGAAACAACTTTTTCCTCTTCAGAGTGTCGAAAAAAGCAACAATCGGTCCTCCCTCTCGCTCCCAACAGACCGCATCCCTGATTAATACGAGGGAGTGATCTGACGAGATGGCAGCAGTAAAGGAAGCGGTGCCAGGTTTCCGTCCTTTTCTGTGAAAACATGATCGTAAGTGCATGCAGTCGTATGTCACGTTGTGCGTCGTCCCAAGATTTCTGTGTCCGGTTTACAGCCACCAGACGATCCCATAGATGGATGGATGGATGTAACTCTGTTATCAAAATGAGGCCACGAGGCCTTTAACGCGGCACGGGAGAAGCACGTTAGATCAAGGCGTTGCGTTCATTCCCAAAGGGACCGCTTTGGATGACCTCATTATGCAATCAAAGTTTTTTGTGAGTTGGGTTTGCCCCTCGAGGTCCTCATGGTAAACTCCCCTCTTCAACCGCGTTTCCCAGTCTCATGAGTTCTGGTCCTTCAGTGAGTTTCTTCTATTGTTTTGCCCCGATCAAATGATGCCAATGTACCAATCACAGCCACGTCTGTTACAAGAGTTGGCTCACATTTCGCTTTTACGGATCTTCCTGATCCAATTCAATTTATTGATCCACGCTCCCGACACTACGACCTCGTCCGAGGACACATGCGCAGGTAGAGAGGAAAATGAGGTAGTAATTGTGTACGTGTTTTGCTGACCTCGGAGATCACCGCCTGTCTCGCTTGGCGCAAAATCGCGACATCAGTCCAGGAAGACCTCGTCGTTTCTACGTGCATTCATCTCACCTCACTACACTATGTCCAGTTAGTATTAGTCCCTCGACAAATATTCCAGCCTCAAAAACCCCATGTTGCAACTTCTCACGTGGAGTCCTCGGAATCCTGAGCAGACGTTTGTCAATCTCCTTGTTCCTTGTTTGGGTTCATTGGGTTCGTCTGCCATTGTGTATCTTCTACCATCTCATATCCTTGAATGACAGTGATCATTTGTTTGGCTCTCCCGTTTTCACCACCATAACGTTCTTTCTCGGAGTCCCAGCCAGTTAATGATGACCCCAGAATAGATGGGCCCATAAGATGAACTACACTTTTGGAGAAGGTTAGCATGGTGTTGATCTCACCGACCACAACGCACGGCTCTTTGTTCATTTCAGCCCTGTAGCAAAAATTGCGAGCCCCCATCGGGGTGCACCCTGTTTGCGGGAATAGCCACTTGTCTGTCTCGTCAATACATATCGTCACCTCAATACATGTGACCCGTGTCAGTTCGGCTTCTCTTCTGAGGCGCTTCGCTCAGGGCTAAAAGCGATTAAGAGTCCTGAAGAGCAATTCTTACCATCTATAGACCAACATTCAGGGCAAAGACTTCTGGTAGGTGAATTGAACCTGATTTACTTGGTGGTTTACAGAATGGTGGCGATTTCACTGGCAGCCCTCGACGTAGTGCAGCAGCAGTCACTATGCTTACAGTGCACTACCCTCTACGTCCGTTCGCGCGGGTTCCAAAGCATTATTAATTTATGAACGCTCTCTCAGTGACTTATTGCGGAGTTGCTCACCACTCACAAGGCGGTGGCCATTGCAGCGGTCGGGCCTGGCCGACGTGCCGTCATGATCCGTGCGTGCATCGGGTGGCAGAGCCACTGCAAGGAACGGTAGCGGAAACAGTATGCAGCGGATGGATGGATGATCTAAGAATAGTGGTTGTTGGTGTTATTGGGCTTTCAGAGATTAGTTCAGATCAGGAATGTGGTCTAGGTCCACGCATGGGAAGGTCTGAACCCCAATCTTTGTAATCGCATACCCGTTTTGAGCGTCGCCATTCGGTCTGCCTGTCTCACTGTAGCGGGTTTGATTCGAAAGATCCTACAAGCACGGTAATAACACTGAAGTTCCACCAATCGTTGATGGGGTACTCACCACAAAACCGATGTTCGCTCAAATAGAGTTACAGTGTCCAGCTACGACCGTGGCAGGTCCGTGTCTGTTCACAGGACCAGCCATGGGGATACGACGGGAATAAAGCTCATCTAAACTTCCCGAGTGTCAGCCATCCCCCGCCGGGAGATTTCACCGACAACTGAGCTCGGTCGGTCACATCGTGTGACGACGAGGTGCCTTGTCCAAACACATCCAAACTGGGTGCAGCAGTGCGAGTGACTCCATTTGGTTTCGAAAACCGCATTTTATTCGTCACCGGCACCTCCACATAACCTTTTGAAATAACCTCCGTTCTGGACCGTGTACGCCCGTCACGCTTGAAGACAGACTTCCTCGTGCCTGTTTGTTCACCAGGGTCGTAACCGCGTCCGGCGAGTGGAGACAGAAGTCGAGAAGTGATCATCATTGCAGTGGCTCAGTGTCTTCGTCAGTTCTCCTTCTATGCTCACCGGTGTTTACGCGAGGCGAAAATGCGAATTGTCGTGAACAACTTGATACCATCTGACGCCGAGGTCTGATCAGCCCGTGTGTGTATGTTGACGATTATCGATCTGACAAATTTCCTGACAGAGTATACCCGTTCTGTTACTTTGAATGCCGCGGGGCCTCACTGTTTACTGGTGGCATTCGCCATCTTACCACTGGCGCATTCCGTCAGGAGGGTAGGGTTATGTTCCGTTTCTTTCTAAAACCGTTCCTCATTCTCATACCGCGGCTGGTAGACGGTCGGAACTTGGGGCGCTGCAGACTGACCGACTTCCTCCCTGGTATGAATCTAACTGTATCCATCACATACGGTCCTAAGGAGGCTTTCTCTGGTTCAGCCAACATGTTCTGTTATGCAACTTGTTAGACCTTCACACCCACCAAGGCGTTTAGGCGCCGATGTTTCCGTGAATGGAAGCAGTCATTTTGACAGCCACTTGAATGGGTCATCGTTGCTTTGTTCGGCCATCTTAATATCCGCAATCTTCTATGCCCTAGGCGTCCGTGATCAGCTCACAGGAATACGGGTTTCTTGGCCGGACCTGTCCCTTGATCGCTTCGAACTACGTGTCTGGTAAGTGTCCCCAGTCACCCAGAACTGGTGGAATAATTTCATTAAATCCCGTCTGGCTTACATACGACCGTGGTGTAATCGGTGTATTCTTGCGCGTCACGCTTGGCCTTTTCGTAAAATGGTTCTTGAGTATTTTCTAGAATTTTGATGGCTGGGCTTAATCGAGCGCTCGCTAGATTTATAAAGAAAGCCTTTGGCATGATGGAGACTTCAAGACAGTGATCTAACATGGTCACTTTTCGTCTTCTTGCCCTGCTTTCAGCACTGGTATCTCAAGTGAGATATTCCCTATCGTTTGGCCTTACGCATCTCATGCCGACTCATAGACTGGTGCATTTGCGCCGCCTATCCATCGCGATGCCCATCCTCGTGCCCTCCCTGCCGGTTGGACGGCGTACGGATGTTGGACGTAGGTGGCCTTTTCTTCTTTTGAAGTTCTGAACGTCACTCGTCGTATTTTCGGGTAGTGACAACGTGGGTTCACGTACACTCACGTCCGCATCGTACGCCAGTGCGACTGGTATGACTGTCGAGTCGTGCATCAGTTTCTGCTCGACAGGGTCTAACTCATACATCTATGCCGGTGTTGAATACGCAGATGAATGCTGTGGGTTATATGATAGGTCTTAATGCTGCGTTACTGACCACATGCGGCAGACTGCGGTAATTCATTTACGTCCGGTGCCACAAATGTGAGCGCGTCGGAATGCAGCATGCCTTGCAGTGGGAATTCTGCCGAGTACTGTGGCGCGGGTGATCTGCTGAACGTCTACTGGAGCGGTGCCAAGCCCCCGTCATCTCCGATCACTGTTCCGAGTGTTGGGGGTTGGACTTCCCTTGGGTGTTACAAGTCTGTCGTGTTTTGTCGCATAATAAACGATGTATGCTGATTTCTCTTTTGCAGTGATTCTGTTGCTGATCGTGCGTTGCCATATGGCGCTGCGGTTAGCAGTGTTACAGCGGAAAGCTGCACCACTGCGTGTTACAATGCTGGATATACATTGGCAGGCATGGAATATGCCGATCAGTGCTGTCAGTATTGTCTCTGATCAGTCTAACCCCTACTGACAACTGAGTCGCGGTAGTTTGCGGTTCGACCCTTGAATATGGCTCTGCACCAACGGCTCTGACAGATTGCAATATGGCATGCGCCGGAAACCCTTCTGAGTATTGCGGTGGCCCTGATCGACTCAATATGTACAACTATACTGCCGGAGGAACCACGTCCACAGGCGGTGGAGGAAGCACCGGTGGTGGAGGCAATAGCGGCGGTAGCGCAGGAACGTGGACGTACGCTGCATGTTATGTGGACAACGCCTACGGACGGATCCTCGGAGATGAATACGACAATAATGGCATGACAGTCGAGAATTGCATTTCCTATTGCAGCGCGAGCAATTATACTGTCGCAGGAATCGAGTACAGTGTCCAATGCTGTGAGTGTTGCCATATCGCCCGAGGCGCGACTTATCAGCGCTGATTAACGGCTTTTATCTGATAGTCTGTGGCGACTATCTGGTGAACGGTGCCGTGCAGGCACCTGCAAGTGACTGTAATATGGCCTGTGGAGGCAACGCTGCGTAAGTTGGAGCAATGTTCACGTGTATCGCCCCTGATTATGAATAGGGAAGAGTGTGGTGGGCCCAATCGCCTTTCAGTGTATACTTCAACAGGTAGCGTCACTGCACTTCCCGTGCCGACCATTCAGAAAACGGGTCTTCCGGGATCGTGGATTTACCAGGCATGCGTTGCGTGAGTGACGATTCCCTTAGGAAACGGCCCAATACTGATCATTTTGCATAGTGAGCCGACGAATGGACAAAAAGTGTTCCCGTACGAGAATAATTGGATAACGAACAATACGGTTGAAGCATGTCTGAACCAGTGCGCTGCATATGGTTATCCTGCAGCTGGATTGGAATATGGACAACAGTGCTGTACGTCTTCATCCTCTTGTTCTTCACATTCTTGTGTTGAACGCCAATTCCCAGTTTGCGGTGACCCCAGCGACATCTCTACCAACGGCGGGTCAGTTGTCGCCGATTCCGAATGCAACTTGCCTTGCTCTGGGGACCCTATTCATATGTGTGGCGCTGGAAACAGGTTGACAACCTACTACTGGACCGGGACCCCGCTCTACGTGTGGAACACCCCGGCGAACACCGGGTATTATGAGGCAAGTTTGATGTCTGCGTATGCTCGAACATGAACACTAAGAAACATTAGTTCCTCATCGGTGGACTTGTCGTGCCCTTGATCGCGACCCTTGGAGTCAACAACAAGGTGACATTCCTCGAAAAGTTCGGGACGTCCGAATTCCCCAACTCGACGGGTGCCTATGAGTTGGATATCAGTCTGGTAGACAACTATCTGTTGGCATGGCGTGCGATGCATGTCAAGACGGATGTGTTCTGTTCGGCAAGTATCATCCTGCCGGACAAAGGCGCGCGCCAGATCAATGTGGGTGGATGGTCGCTTGAATCGACCTATGGTGTCAGGCTCTACTACCCGGACGGAACTCTGGGGGTGAATGGGACAAATGATTGGCAGGAGAACCTGAATGAGGTGTCGCTTCAGGTGTGTTAAACGTTCCAACCTGGTCATGGACTCAACTGGATTTGCAGCGTGGGCGATGGTACCCGACCCCCATGGTCATGGCGAATGGAAGTATCCTCGTCGTCGGCGGAGAAATTGGCAGCAACGGACCACCCCAGCCCAGTCTGGAGGTTCTTCCGAAACCTGAAGGTGGCGATACAACCATTGCCCTCGACTACTTGCAGCGCACGGACCCAAATAACTTGTACCCATACCTGCTGGTTCTCCCGAGTGGACGCATTTTCATAGGTGAGGACAAACTGACCCCTACAAGCCCATCTATTCAAACACAATGCTGCTTCCAGGTTACTACAACGAAGCGCGCATATTAGATCCCGTGACGTTCGATACCGTCACAATACTTCCCAACATGCCGGCCGCAGTAAACAATTTCCTGGGAGGACGCACGTATCCCATGGAAGGCACCGCAGTCCTGATGCCTCAACATGCGCCGTACACAGCCCCGCTCGAGATTCTGATCTGTGGCGGGTCAACACCTGGTGCTGGCATAGCTCTCGATAATTGTATTTCCATTGTGCCGGAGGCCGCGAATCCGACATGGACGATAGAGCGAATGGTAAGTATATATGCGTAGTGTGGTGGCGGGTGTTGTCTGATGATGTGGATGTAGCCTTCCAAGAGAGTCATGACGAGCATGGTCACACTTCCAGACGGGTAAGTCAACGTTTAGCCCTGGGGAGGACTCGCGAGGGGGTTGCTTATAAGATCACAATAGAACATACATGATCATGAATGGCGCGCAGCAAGGCTTTGCCGGATTCGGATTGGGGAGTGACCCCAATTACAACGCGCTTCTCTACGACCCGACAAAGCCCGTTGGGCAGCGCTTCTCCATTCTTGACAGTACGATCGTCGCGCGGATGTACCACTCTGAGGCAACGCTCCTCCCTGACGGGCGTGTACTGGTTTCGGGGTCGGACCCGGAGTCGCCCAACTACCCACAAGAGTTCCGGATCGAGGTGTACATTCCACCATATTTGAACCAGGGTTACAAACAGCCAACATTTACCATCTCGACGACGGACTGGAATTACGGAGGACAGTACAGCATCCAAGTGACGCTATTCCAAGGGGGCACGGGCACGATGCGTGTGTCTCTCCTTGCGGGTGAGTGGCCTCATCTCCTTGTCTCTTGACGATGAAGCACTGATCGCCGGATAAACAGCTGCGTCCAACACGCATGGAAATGTGATGAGCGGCGGACGGATCTTGTTCCCCGCCTTTTCATGCTCTGGGACGACGTGTACGATCACGGCACCCCCGAACGCGAACGTTAGTCCGCCTGGATGGCATCAGCTATTCGTGCTCGATGGCCCGACGCCGTCGCACTCGGCATGGGTCCGAATCGGTGGCGATCCAGCGGGACTTGGAAACTGGCCTGCTTATTCTGATTTTACTTTGCCTGGGGTTTAAAGGGTGGGTCGAAGTAAAAGTCTATTTACACCTCTTTTGGAGAGGTTTCAGTTCTCGCAACGATTGTCCATTATAGTTGACTTTCTTTTGCTTATCTTTCCATCATAGTATTTTTTTAACATGTGCGGATATTACCCTTGTATGTTTATAAAAGCATTACAAGATGTGTTGTCATCGCAGCTACGCTGCTCACAGATTTCAGAGGGAATGACTATAATATATTATCAGCGTTGGAAGGTTACATTGTCTGTTACAGGGCTGAAGAACAGTGCGAGTACAACCATGATAAACCAAAATTAGTGTAACATGATATGGCGTGTTGACTGGGGTATGTAAGTGACACGGCGACAGGCGCTGTCAAAACACACCAACGCCGGTATCTAGCGGTTGGTGCACATGGGTTCTTGGGCCGAAGGCTGTTGGGTATGCGACAACAGTGGGCTTCGCTCTTGTTCCGACTCGTCTACACGGACGTCTTTATGACATGAACAACGACACAGCGTCGCTGTACAGGAATGTCCTATGGAGAGCAGAGTGAGTGGTTGATGTCGCAATGTGAGAGATGACACTCACGCACGGACGTAAAGTCGATGCATATACCGGCGATCACGTCGAGACATGCAGTGATCGCCAACGCACAACATGTACCGACAACTTCGTCTGACATGCGAGCGACTTGAAGGGATTGACCATGCCGAAGTTCGGCAATGCGAGCGGACTGCAATCTGAGTTTGAACCCTAAATGTAATGAACTTTGGATTGAGCGAGAGTTAGTTGCCTAGGTACAATTCAAAAACTGAGCAACGTCAACGTCAACTTGGATCAGTGCCTTGGTTTTAATTCTCTCGAACTGTACGGCGCCCATAAGACTGCTTTGAGCGGAACCGGGAAACGTTGAGCAGTGCTGACATAATAATGCGGTGATAAAGAGTCAACTCGTCAGCGTGGCGGGAACGACATTCACATTGACTTGTCCTACGACGTAACCGACACGACATAACTGATTACTGAGGCGTATCTACGGTAAAACTGGCGTACATCATGGCGGATACAAAGGTATGCTTTCCCTCGTGTTTTCCATCTTCTCCTCATACCACCACCAGGGAACTCCCGCTCCCAACAAACTCGCCATGTCCCGCGCTCTCGGCGCCGCATTTCTCAGTCACCAGGTTGAACAGCTCGAAAAGTCCATCACTCGTGGACCCGCCTCCGGCAATTGGAGAGATCGTCGCCAGCCACAAGCAGACCTCGCTATACCTCACTCCAATCCCAATCGTCGCGGCCCAATCGTCACCCACGGCCACAAGGCACGTCCCCCTTCAGGCCAGAAACTGCCAAGGAAAGAGCACCTCGACAGGGAGAGAGATTTTCCAGACCCCAAACATAAGGACAAGGATAAACCGCGCAAGTCGAGCGACAGTTATCCGGACAAGGATGCCGATCTCGTCGTCGTCGATGCAAGCGTCTTGGTGCATGCACTCCACCAGGTCAAAAAGTGGTGCAGGGAGGGCCGTGAAGAGATTGTCATTGTCCCTCTCGAAGGTCTGTTTTTCTTTTCGCCCTTATCAGTTGCGTTCTCATATGCTGCTATATAGCACTCAATACTTTGGACCTTCTTAAGAAAGGCACCAGTTCGCTCGCACAAAGAGCGCGCTCTGCTTCTAGAATACTGGAAGCACAGGTTGGAACCAATTCCCGAATCAGAGTCCAGCGCGATGACGCTTTTGTACCGTGGGATCAAATTGAGTTCAAAGATGTTGCTGCCGACGACGATAAGGAGAAGCCTGCCTCTCAAACCCTGCATCTGTCTGGCTCCCCGGAATGGGTTAGAAGGGTCATATGCTGCGCCCGTTGGGAAATCGACCATGCTTCCTCGACCCTTGATCACCAAGCTGTCAAGGAAAATTACAAGGTTGTTCTTGCGATCCTCTCTCCCGCCTTGGCCCAGGCTCAGGTTGACAAGGCTGTCGTGGAGACCACCACCGAGTTGTCATCTCCTGTTCCACTTCCAGCTCCCAGCCCTCATCTCCACAGGTACGAGCCTCGTTCGGCTGGTATTCTGATCGGTCATTGGGCAGGGCGCGCTGGTATCCCCACTATCGAGTTTGAGCCAACTCCTATGCCGTCTACGTCTCCTCCACGACATCGGGGCGCGGAAGACGATGAAAGGGGCAAACGACCTCAAGGACGTGGGAGGATCAACTCACATACTGGTACCGGCCCTCCCCCTGCACGTGGCGCGGGTCTTGTCGAACGTCCCCCCGCCGTCATGCAGATGATGGAAGTGGTAGCTCAGCCTAGCAAGGTCGTCAGGGTCTTGGCAAGAGGCGAGAAGTTGGAACCAGATCCATGACCGCCTAATGACCGTATCAAAGGTGACCGGTTCCCTAGCGTATTATCGGCGAACTGATAATATCCCTCATAGATCAAATTGAGTCTCGCGTCCCAGGACTTGCTGGCTTCTTCCTCCGTTATTGGCAATAATAGACAGGGCCGCCGTTGTGTGCCAGGCTGCAGAGTCTTGCCTTTGCGAGGCGCCTGGTAACACTGCCCATCGTCCGTGAGGACAATTCCGTGTGCACTTATGCGCACTGGCGATCTTTCGCTCTTCCCAGTGCAGATTGTTTGTTTAACTGGGGCTGTGGGTCGTTACCACATCGCGCCTTGAGCTTCCGAACCAGTTGTGGACTATCTCATGCCAATTCCTATGTACCGTTTCCACTTTTTCTGAATTCGACTCTTATCATGGATGTGTGTGATCCAAATTTACGCTATTCCAAGCTCGGTATAGGTTTGATCGATTTCCCCCACCCGTGAGTGAAACTGTGCTGATGTTGACTTGTGTACGTGAGAAGATTTCCTTGTTTATTTCCAAGGCTGTAGCCAAACAAACTTTTCGTCACTTCTTCCGAGTAAAGGCTGTTCACTTGACCTCGAATTCAAGGTTGCCTTGACATTCTAGGCTACGCTTCCTCTGTGTGGGTGACTCAGCATCTACTAGCTCGGATCAACACTTTACGTACATGCCATGTCACCAATTCTGAAACGCCATCAGCCCAAGCTGACTTTTTCTTTCCCTTTCAACGCTTGGTCTCTGCTTCTCTCTTGCAACATTAGACGCTCTGCCGGCCGCCTTGGATGGCGTCCCTCAGTGCGATCGACATCGAACGTCTCAAAGCGTCCCAGTATCTGAGCGGTGAGTCTGCGTCGGACAAGGTATGTTGAACATGCAATCTGATTACGGAACGCTTTGACCCAGCGATCGGGCTGGTGGTACGTCCTTCTCCTGTTGTCTGAGATCCTCGCCCACATGCACACTTGCTTGTACGACAGATTCTGCTCTGGAATCACGTCCTCACGTTTGCGGACGAGGTTGGGTTGGTTTGGACTGCGAGGCTGTCGATACCCAAGGTGTTGTTTTTGTTCAATCGCTACGCGGTCCCCTGCGCAATGATCTTTGAGTTGCACCGTGAGTGAGAGTGGTTGCGGTTTCCTTTTCATCTTTTTGTTTTTTTTTTTTTCGTTTTTGTTTTTGCGTAGAATTCAGTGGGACGGCATCACACATAACTCTTGTCGTGAGTGCATTCCGATTCGTGCTGTTCAGACAGGGCTTATCAACATCATACAGTCGTGAGTGCGACTCTTTGATTTTATGACATCAGCTGTGACCTCATGCATTGCTTTCTTTGTTCAGCTGCAAAGCATGGATTGCTATAACAGTGATCGTGGGTATGTTGTCTGTCGCGACAAGCAACTGTCAGTCATCTACTTGAGGACTCCTGTGACAGCGGCTAATCAGCTTCTGAAACACACGACAGTCATGGTCTTACTTCGGTTATGGGTCCTGTGGGACCGTCCCCCACGGTTAATGTTGGTCACCTTGATTTTCTATGTCGTGACCCAAATCATGTCGTTGGGGTTTGCCGGCTATGTGATATATGAGATGCTACGTGCGTTGATTCAAGTTTCCATCTTTATCGGCCCACTCGTCACGATGACCTCTAGCAACAATGTTCATTGATCCCGTTTTACGCATCTGCATTCCCACAACCAGGCCTAAATTCATGCTGTTGTGGAGTCCTGGTGTGCGCGGGAATTATTCCGTGCTTAATAGGCATGTCATACTCACACATACTCTCACCCATCTTTTAGATGGCATTCGAGCTGATGATTTTCCTGACGACGGTCTGGAATGCGCTTGATCGACCAAGAGCACGGAATTCCGAGATGGCCAGGGTCATGTATCGGGATGGGAGCGTTTACTTTTTCGTGTGTGCTTCCCCCGCTTGAAGTGTCCGAATACTGATACGAATGCACCAGGGCCTATTCAGTAGTTTCCCTTGCTAATCAATGCTTTCGCCCGCTGATACGGCCATCCTACAGCACTACGTCTCATAAATATGGTGTTAAGTCTCACCGCACCGGTAAGTTGTGTTGTTCGATTGAGCCAAACAACCTCCGATGTGACCTGCCGTTCCGCGGATGTTGCTAGTCTCCACTCTTCTTCTTGGGTGTCTTGTGGGTGTTTCGCATCGTGTTCCCGTCGTTTCGTGACCCCATGTCACGTGCAGCTTCGTCTGGAGTGTGTGCAACATTACGCTTGCAGATCTTATTTTCAACCTGCGCCGTCTGTCAAGGAATGCGGGCGATATCCATGGCGAACTCGATGAACGGGCTGGAGGCGATGGGGAGGAAGACTCTATGGAACACATGGAGTTGCCTGTATTGCGGGGTGCGTGTGGTGGTGATCAAAGTCGCTTGCGACTGCAGGAGAAGGTGTTGCTGTAGTTTATTGCCGAGTGTTTAGTTACTGAATTGTGTTGTCGATTTCGTCCTATCTCATCCCGCTGCAGACAACGTAGTGGGAAGTAAGCGAGAGTCGGTGACGAACTCTCTTTCGATGCGGCGAACGATGGTAGAGGGGGGATTCTTATTCGATGGTAGGCACGATACACGACTGGGGTTCACATACAAGACTGAGGTGACGCAATTCTGTAAGGTAGATGAAAGGACAAGGGAAAAGTATCTCGGAGCAACGACGTCGATCGGGACTCATTGTCGAACTGTCAATGCGATAAAGCCCCCGTGGCTCGCGCGCGTGTAATGACGGCTTTGTAATCATCGTACATGCCATCGCACTCTCTTTTCTCTGACGTTAATTTGGTTCATTCTAGGATCGTCGAGCTCATTCGTGCATTTATTACTGATTTTATGGTCTATTCTAGCGTCCAAGGCAGTATCGTATCGCGGACTCTGGCTATCGTGACACGAACCCCACACGCCGCCGATGCCGTTCTGGCTCCACACCCTCACGTTCATTTACATTGCATGTATGTACTGCCTCTCCTGATCAGTGTCCAGCGGGCGTTGAAGTTTATGGTATTTTTCCGCAGCGCCTACAGTGATTGCCTCCATTGGTCATATGATCCATTGCCGCATCCCTACGAATTCCACTGCACCGTCGAACTTTTGTCTCAGCTGCTTCTCCTGAATCAAAGCTTCTAATGCGGCCGTATGACGATTTCATATCGTCGAAGTGTGAATGCGGGCCAGCACAGATGAGCGTTATCAGCTTGCATAATAAAGTAGGGTCTATTCCGCTTAATGCCAGCAACTGACTCCATCACTGATCAGGCCCAGGCTCCTACACGCCGCCGGCTCGAGTGTGAGGTACTATTCTAGTTGCGTAGACTTCGGCGCATCAAGCGCCTCTACCAAGCAGATGGAGGACTTCAGCATCAAAGATATGGCTGAGAACATACAAATGAACACATCCAACTGGTAGAAACTGCTTGGAGTCACATTTTATGTAAAAAGGTAAATGTGCAACCTAGTGAGTCATCAGGAAAATGACACCACACTTACTTAACCTTATTTGTACTTTCTGGACTTTTGGCACTGTAGCTGACATTGTCACTTCCAAAAAAAAGGCACTCAAGGAATGTAAGGACTGAAAAGTGCAGATTCAGCATACTCTGTGTGAATAAGCCATAATCCTGCAATGGTGATCAAGCAAGCACATTCCAATTCAACAAGTACTGCAAGTGTAAGTAAAAAATGCAAGCAGTACATCACAAGTGTAGATTCATAGCAAGTATTAGGGAGTGTCAACAACATTGCCACTAACCACATCCAAATCCTGCATCTTTCCATGAGGCTCTGGGAGGGCTGCTAAATGTTCACACAAGGCAGAGATGTCTGTCACTGTCTCTGACCACCCAGAGACATCCAGAAATATTCCTGGAGGACTATGCCCCAGTCTCCATGCAGGGCTGGTGGTTGGTGGAGGTGAAGGTGATGTCAACTGAGATGGTGTTGCTCTATCACTCCATGCTGAACCCAACACCTCTGAGGACACCAAACATGGTTTGTTGAACAAGCACATGCTGGGGAGATGGTTTTCAATTCTGATGTGTGGGACAGTGTGTTGGACATGATGGATGTCCTTCCCCACCTGGTGGTAGAGATGTCAGAGACCAGAGTTGGCATAATGTTGGTGAGGAGCATACCCATGAGCTCCCATTTCAGGGTGATGAGAGTGAGATGGGAGATGGGAGAGGGACTGAGTGAAGAGGAAGTTGATGAATATTCAAAAACTGAACCCAAGATATGGGTCAAAGGAACAGGGCATCTGTCATACAAAGTGGTTGAGGACACTTGGAGAATGAATGAGACAGCTGATGCTGAAGAATAATGCATGAGATGTACCACCAACTTGGTTGTCATTGTCTGTTGCAATGTTGACCACCAGGCACAAGATGAGACCTACAAACAATGAACACAGGACCATGAGTGACTCAACAATGATGAGGACATCCCAGAAGAGGGCAAGGGCAAAGTAGGGCAGGTGATTGGGTGATTGGAGGGGGGGAGGCATATGCCCTCCATTAGTGTTGTCAAAGGGAGGGAGGGAGTGGCATTGGTGTGAGTGAGGAGTGGGGTTGGAGAAATGTTCAAGAATAATACCCCTTCAACAGCCAACCCCTGCCTCATCACATCATATATATACAAGGCAAGCAGGAAGATGATGAGAAATGAGAGAAAATGAGGGAATAACTGAGTCCTGGAGCTTACATGTTCAAGGGACAGGGATTGAGGGGACACAGTAGCAAGCAAAAAAAACTATGAGCAAGCAGTCAAAGAAGAGTGACAGTGACAAAGGAATAATGAAACATACAGGGCTTGACCACAATCAACTAGCCAGCTCAAAGGCATGATGGTCAACATATTTATTTACATAGAAAGCACAAAATGTGTCATAGCAATTATGTGGCTTGATGTGCTGAGAGATGTGCTGCATGCTGTATACTGGAATAAGATGGGCTGCATGGTAGACACATCAATATGAATCACAGCAAAGTTGGGTAAGTGGTTTGGCAAGTAACCTGGCTGAACAATCCACATCCTGGTGTCTTCATCAGGTGAGTCATATAGCTTGTTGAACCAGTGAATGAAAGCACAAGGATAATAAACCCCACTAGAGTTGGTGAATGAGAAAAACACATGGACATGGGTGATGTCATATGCATGCATCCCAGTATCCTCTTGGTTGCCCAAGTTTGTAGTGATGAATATACAGTCTTTCCAAGGACCTTTGTTTCTCCACCATGGTATAGATCATATAAACTCCATTTGCATTCCACTGACACTGCTCAAATTGCTGGGGGCATAAAATCATGACCATGCTGAATTGAACACCTGTATGCAGCCATCATACCAAGGACATTCTGAAAGTGGAATTTGAGACTGATCATGTTGATCATCTGGAAAGTGCTGTTGAAGAGAAAATGACAGGTTAAGTCAACCAGGTTGGTGATACCAAGCTCTTCTCCAAGTCTAGTTAGCATGCATGGTTTTTGGCACTCTAGAATGTTGCCTAGGTCATTGACTTGGAATGGATGAGCAATGGTAATGAACTTACACAGATTCCATGCAAGCTTCACATGTGCAGATAGATTGGTGGCTGCATTGTCTGGCATTGTGACATTGTTGTCCCTTTGAATACTTATAGTATGTGTGGTTTCTGGACCATCATCAACATCATTTGTGTTGTTCTCATCACAAATGTTCTTGCTGCCAGTAGTTTGTGCTAAATGAATGAAACTACTCAGTACATGTAAGGTGTAGGATTTGAAACAAACCTGTATTCAAGTTGATGGCAGATGAAAGGCAAGTTTCATTCAACATATTATGGGCTCAGAAATCAATGCAGGCAGCAGCAATCTTGTTGAGCTGTTGATTTGTCAAAAGCATTTGACCAAGGGGTCAATATTTGCTTGATCAGCACCTTGACTCTTTCATTGCCTTTATATGCTTGTTCTTGGTGATAGATGAACACAGACCATTGGAAGCACTGAAGAGACAGATGAGAGATGGGTAGTGCTTTGCAGCATGTTGTCATGGTAGAGAAAATGTAGAAACAATGGGGTTGTCCCTCTCCTTGAATATCTCAAGATACTGATGAAATCATACCAAGGCTTCTTCAGTCTCCTACAGCACTGACTCAGAGATGATGTCATGGTAAACATGGTAACAGAATTCCAAAAAGGCATGGAGCATGCACATGATTTCCACTTTGGGTACCCCCAAACCAGATACCTCTTAGGTGTATAACTATGATAAACTGATGAAGCACTTTGGGTGCCCCCAAACCAGATACATACCTTTCAGGTGTATAAACTATGGCACAAGTATTGACCTATGAGGCATGTTTTCCATGGGATGCCACACCCTTCATTGGTTTATCCCATCTCATGCCAATTTTTGCTGGGTTATCCCAGACAATGCAACCCAGGTCAAATATTTGACCCATACTTTTCCCTTTTAACCCAGCTTCATTCAGGAAATCCCATGGAATATTAGGGTGGCAGGGGTCTTTTTTTCTGAAATATGAATGGAATTGCAATTATTTCACAGCATCAAATTGAATGTTTTATTGGTGATACATATACCAAGCTCAAAACTAATCAATTTTTGGACATCATGTATAATCCTGCTGCATGATTGATTGGTTCCTTCACATGTTACATCTCTTTACAAATGACTCAAATGGTTATAATATTTGTGTGGTTTCATCTCCTTTGATTACATATTACAGATCAATTCTTCAGCTATATATTATGACATAAGATTAGCATGTAACAAAAGCAAATAAGAATTGCATTCAATGGCAGCACAAATTAAACTTGTCACATATAATATGTATGATATGTCATGGCTGTGGGGTATCCCATATACCCCATATGAAGGCCATGGGATATCCCACAGCTGTTATAGTACAATCTTAAAACATTCATATTTAGTGGTGTCATAAAATTCATTCAAACTGCTGTGATGATATTTGTCATCCAAGTAGTGGTGATGAAGCTCTATGATCCACATCCAAAAAGTCTTCCTCCTCCTCCTCCTCCTCCTCCTTCTCCCCTTTTTCCATCTCTTTTTCACCCTTTTTGCCTCTCCTCACTTTGATTGAATGCATTCACATACCCCCACTCCTCTAAAGCATTATACACCTCATTATCTTCACTATTTTCTTCTGATTTCCAATCATCCTTAGACTGTACTCCTGAATCCTTGATGTTGGTTTCCATAAACTCTTCACTTGAATGAGATCCCCAGTCCATAGGCATAGGTCTTACAGGCATAATTGCTTGGACCTGCTCTTGCCAGTTAGACAGCATACAATGAAGTTCCAGCTTTTTGATATCAATCATATATGCTGTATCCCAATCACTGTTCCTAGCTGAGAGATATTAGATAATTTATAAGTTGTAAGTAAAATTCCAAACCTAATCTTTGTCCAGTCTTTTCTAATAACTTCCACTGAGTAATAGCTCACTCTTGAAGATTACACCTCTCCTGCTGAAGTCTCAATTCTTCTTCAACACATCAGTCATAATCCAGAAGACTTTTGATACCTATGTGAACATCATCATTGCACAACCAAGATGGAGGATCAATTGAATTATCCACCAATCCTACATCTTGCTATATATCATCATCCACATCCAAATGCCATAATCCTTGATGAGAAATGGGAATAGGGGGTATAGCTGCACAAGGAGCTTTTTGTTGTCTGATTTGAGCTGCTAATTCTTTACATTGTGTATTGTATTTGGAGACCAAGTGTGAGATTGGCTGCTTGTGTCTTTGAACAGACAAGCCTATATTGGATTGAAGTTTTTGTTCTATGCATAAAGATCACTAAGCTATGAAGTATTAGGCCCAGAATGGATACAAAACCATGGTGTAAAAACCATGGTTTTTTGTTCTATGTTTTCTCTCATTTCAGCAATAATTTAGGCAGAGTTTGATACTTTAGATTTGAAGGTCAGACTGGTCAGACTGTCCTTGATGTCAATATGGCAAGACCATCCTCACCATCCAACAAGTCCAAACACAAGAAGTCTGTCAAATCAACCACTCCATCAGCCTCATGGAATGAAGATGAGATGAAGGCATTAATTGGCCTCATATTTGCCTGCAAGGCTGAAGGCAGGCCTAACTTGAACTTCAAGATGTCATTTTGGCAAGTGATCTCTACATCTGAGGAGCTAGCACAGCCAGAGAAGGGAGGACCAAAGATGGCAGCCTCCTGCAAGGAGAAATGGAACTGGGTGTGTATGTTTTTACTATCTATCAATTTAGTATGCATTATCACTGATCAGCTCAGGAAAACATTCAATGTTGTTTACAAGCTCACCACCAGTACATCTGGATTTACATACTCAGAAGAATGTGGCGCTGACATCAGCAATGAGTCTGAAACTGTTTGAACTAGCTACATCAACATATATTCCATTTATTTGAAGTCAATAACCATCTCAACCATTTATACAGCACAATCTCCTTGCTGTCCCATTCAAGAGCAAGGGATGGCTATACTATGACCAACTCAAGCAATTTGTTTCATCTTGTGACACCTGGGCTCACAGTTTTTTCATGATGCACAGCAATCCTACAATATCGGCTAAGGAAACCCAAGCTACTGCACCATCTTCTGGATCCAATGGAGATGATAGTAGCACTGGAATGGTAGGAACCACCAACACTATTTTGACAGCTCTGATGGCCCCTGATTCCAGCCCTCTCCCCCTGTCAATCCCACCATCTAAGCAATTGGTCCCAGCTCCACTTCCTGCCCCATTCCCATCCATGTTACATCCCCCTCCACCACACTCCAGTTCACCTTTGGTATCCAATGGCATTCCCATTGGTTCTTCTCAGCCAGGGCACAGTGAATGATCCACTGGCAAATGTAAAGCTGCTAACAATGATGAATCAATCATCTCAGGTGCAACTTGGTTGGGATCTGGTTATTTGTCTCAGAAGTGCTGTGTTGATGGTACAGTTCACTCAGCTATCAATTGTGTTGGTGATCAGCTAGGTTCTATCAACAATACATTTTGAAGTAGCATTGCAGCCATTGGTGAGGCCATGTCCAACATCCCCCCCCCTCCTTCATATCATTGGGTTGTCCAGACCCCAGCCACAAGCTCCCCTGCCACCAAACAGGATGTTGTCAGTATGTCCTGAGCCATGGCGATCAAGCAACTGATCAATCTTGAAGTTAAAATGCTGAACAAGGAGGAATGCACAGCAATAATCAATTTATTTGAGAAGAATGCAGAGTATGTTGACATGTACATACTTCTCTCTGAGGATATGTCGCCATGACATGCTGGTGTTCATGTTGAATGGCTCAAGAGGAGGTTGTTGGAGATCACACAGGTGATAGGGCCCTAATACCATCATTCTACTATTGTTGTCATACAGTGTACCATTGTGATCATTTTGAATACATGTGTCTATCAATACAGTGTCAACCATGTACACTTGGAACTGGAACCCCTCTTCTTGCTTGTGCAGCCTCATATTTTGCCCATAATGCTGCTGCCAACTGATCTTGTTTGATCCCCATGATGCTCCAGTCCCTGAGAGTTGAAACACCACTAGTGAGCATTCCATGGATCTCCTCAGGTTCTGGGTCATCTTGTGATGTTTGCGATTCATTATCAACCTCATGCTCAATTTCTTTTAACTCTTCAGTATCAAATGTCTGAATGACGTTGTGAATACAGCAACAGGTGGGCGGTATACAAGCTTGAGTGTCCATTGAAAACTCAGGCAGGACAATCAGAATTTGGAAGCGATGCTTGATGATGCCAATGATCCATTCAATGATATTTTGTAGCTGGGAGTGGTGTAAGTTGAAGTATTCCCAGCAATTCACTGGGCTGTTCTTTCCTGTTAGTAGAATAAAATAATAGACCAAAGATACTCACTGAAGTTGAACATGTCCTCATTCTAGAAGGTGATATTGCTCGCTGTGATAGGGCATGAGCAGTTTGGGACATAGGGGGAAGCCAGTGTCTGCAAGGTAGTATTTACCAGGGGGAATCTTGAAGTAATTGATTCATGCATCATGGAAGATGGAGGCATCTGTGGATGACCCTCCTGTGCCACTATATATGTAGGTGAACTTGAGGTCAAAATTGCAACATACAAGGCAGTTTTGTGAGGGAAAGCCCTTTCCAATTTGGGTGGTTTCACATTCATCAGCAGATGGAGTACATGTGATGTGAGTATCATTGATGGCACCGATGGTGTCTTCAAAAAATGGAAAATATTGATCACTCAATGTGATAAATTTTGATGTCAGATCATCTGCATGAGGGAGCTGGACATGATTCATATATATGGGAGGGGAGGAGAATGTGGTGAGCATTGTTTTGAAATATCTATTGGTTCTGTCAGTAACTTCATTGTTGACCTTAAATAACATACTTAGATATTGTCTGATTCAAGCATTTCCAATGCTCAGCAACATGCCTGCATGTCAAGCCAGTTACACACATGTATAAAAAAATAGCTAGTTGCTCCTCTAGCTTGACCCCTTTTCTTGAATCTGTGTATCCAGCTGCCTGCAGCTTAGTGATAAGGACCTGAAAAACATGCTTGTGGACACCAAGTTCAGTATGAATCTGCTCTGGGTGTCCATGTAGGAGCTCCTTGACCCAGCCTGCACCTGTGAGAATTGACATATGGTAAGAAATCACTTCCTTCCTCTGGACAGCCAACACAATAGCTTGGGAGGCTGCCACAACCACTGTGATAATGAGTTCTGATACCTTCTGCTGATATATGTGTAGCAGCTTCTATATGTGCTCACTATAGGCCTGTATCTCATCATTGTCATCATCATCATCAATGACATCAATGATATTGATGATAAAATCTACATAAGTTAGTAGCATCTCAAGAAATAACTTCAAAACTGACCTTCACCATAAGCTTCATCCATCAATGCATCATTCCAGGTGCTTATGAGGCATTAAACTCTGCCTAAATTACTGCCAAAATGAGAGAAAACATAGAACAAAAAACCATGGTTTTTACACCATGGTTTTGTATCCATTCTGGGCCTTATACAATAATATGAATAAGCAGACCCACCATTGACAGTTAACCAATACTGTTGTTCAATATGTTCAATCTCAAACTTTCAGTCTTGAAGCTGTTTGCAAATATGTTTTTTAATGGCCAGGGCTTCTAGTCAAATTTGAAGATACTTGTTATTGTGATGACAGGCCAAGCTGGCAGTAGCATCAACCCCCAAAGCTGCCCTATGCAGATGAGCAGTATCAGTTAATTTTTGAAGCTGAGCCTGAGCCTCTGAAGGCACAGCAGCTGAAGCAGAGTTTGTATTATGAGACACCAGCTGTTACGCTTGGTCCGGGTAGGAACGAGCGTAGGCTCAAAGAACTAACTGAGAGTCAAGGGTTCGAAGGATTCGGTCAAGGGACGCTTGCCGAATAGTCAAAGAGGGTCGTCCGACGATGAGTCGACGAAGGGTTCAAGGGTTTGTCCGATGATGAGTCGACGAGAGGTTCAAGGATTCGTCCGACGATGAGTTGACGAGAGATTCAAGGAGATCGTCCGACGAAGAGTCGACGAGGGAGTCAAAGAGTTCGAGGTAGAATTGAGCAGGACTAAGCTAGGGTTACATCGAGTAAGACGACGGCTTAAGTACTGCGAATAATGGAAGGTAATAGAAGGTTGTGGAAGGTTAGTGACTAAGCGAAGTGAAGATAGAACCTTCCACAGGAAACAGAAGCGTAGATAACAAGAATAGAAGACGGAGATGAAAGGTGTGCGACGAACACGTTGCATGTTCTAGAGCACTCTAAAGAAGGTAAAAGATACCGGGTCGGGCCGGTCTGTCATAATGAAAGAGAATCGAAGAAAAAGAAGTGAATCGTAACACCAGCATGTGTTGAATCTCTAAAGCTGCAACCTCTTGCATTTGTGCAGCCACAGCCTCCTCAAGAGCTAAAATGGATGCTACCTCAGCTTTCACTTGGTTTACTTTCTTTTCTAATGATTATAGCATCAGTCATATATAAATTAAATCTTAAAGTGAAAAAAAGCCTACTAGGAGATGGCTTGGTTTGCTCCTCCACCTGAGCAGCCCATTCCTCTTGCAGTTCTTCCTCAGATACTCCACATCTAGCTACTTGCTGCTTTGCTGCTTTTTTTTTAGCCAAACAATGAGCCCATTGTTGTTTAAGCCAATTGCCTATAGACAATATAGACCTTTCACTGAGATGTTGAACTTGCATATCTAGCACAAACAATCACTGATGATACTGGATACCATTTGCACTATACATATGTAGGACAACATGACTTGAACATACCCCAGAAATTCATAATGGTGCAATCAGTTGTTTTAACTGACTCCATAACCTTTCACAGCCTTCACCATCTGATAGGCCAAAACCAAAACATTTCCAAGGGTGATAAACAAGTTGACAAGGCCATTGATGTCCATAGGCATGGAAGACAGAGATGCCAAAGGTAAATCTGCAAAGAATATCCTCATTAAAATTTTTCCATTTATGACATGACTGCTCCAAAACACAGCCTATATCATACAGAAGTTCAATCCTCATTGTAGATGGAAGATTATCCACAAGTTTTGCCATCAACATTAGAGCATAATGTTGCTTTTCTCCAGCAGATGTCATGTTGACAAGCCATGGCACATGATCATAGCAACAAAGCATTGCCATTAGTCTAGTGTCAGCAAAGAAATGAGTGCTTGCTTTTTCATGTTTGTCATCAGCAGCAGTAAATGAATCTCCACACCCATCCAGAACAGATACAGGCATTTTCATCCCAGGCTCCACATGGTTATTTGTCACAGAAGTATTTGTTAATTTTTGTCAATCATGACCATGACCCTGGCCCATCTGGCAGCTTCAGCTTCCATGGCAGCTACTTCCTCAAAAGGGATAAACTTGGAAGATATAGAATTTGGTGGGTCATGACCTTCAGCTCCACAAGGATTTTTTGAGTGCTTTTGAGTAAAGCAAGCATCTACTGTATGCATACAATAACATCAGGCCTGCAAGAATATTAGTGATGCCAACAACAAATAAGAGTTCACCTGCCTTAAGTCTTCATTTTGATTTGCTTCCCAGTTATTACTTCCAAAACATAAGGTACAGCACTGTTGAAGATATTTTGAAGGTTGTTGTGGGCTCTCTTGATCCAATAAGAGGGCAGTGGCAGGAGGAACAATAGTTGTAACAAATTTGGAAAGTACATCTTCATTTTGGATCTTCAGAATGCAGTACCAATGATAGGCAACCATGAATCACTTGCAAAGACCTTCCTGTAAATATATTCAAGTCAACTTACACTCAACATAATATACATTGATAATATTATCTTACCTTGGCAGCAAGATGATAACAAAAGTCTCCCAGGAAGGATTGAAGTGTATCACACCAAGCAGTTACATTGGGGGACATCTAAACAAATAGCTTTTGTAGAAATTCCAAGAGGCATATATCAACAGCCAAAGAAGGATAAAGGGGGGCACAAGCAAAAAGACCCCTAGACATGAGAAGGGCAGGTGCAGTTGAGCATCCACAAACATCCAATTGAATGGTCTCCATTCCTTAAACAATACATCAGCATCATAATAATTCAAGATGGAAACAACTTACTATCAAAGTAAACACATATTATGCTAAGGGAGCATCTGGCAGTCTCACATGCACAAGCTTGATTTTATCCAATAGGGTCATGAGGGGGAGGTGAAGTTCATAGTGCTTGGGATAAACAGAAGTATGCATGATGGAGTGGCAATAGATTAGGAATAACATGATCAGCCCAACATTACCATTGATTAAATTTCTTTTGGCAAGAACTCAGGTGGTGAACAGGGAGTTGATTACCTTGTTGCAAGACATAGAGGTCATCAGACAATGGATTGACAACATCACCAGGGATAAGGGAGTGGGATGACAAAGGATCATCAGATAGGAGGGGAGGATTTTGAGAAACATGTCTATGAGCAGGAAGAACTAGAACAGGAGCTGGACCTTGAAGGTAGAATCCATGGGATTTGTAGGGATGGTGATGACAATGAGCATCCCAAGAATCAACCAACATAGGTTCTACAGTGGTGGATGTGATTGGAGACAGATTGGGAATAACAAGCAGTGTAGGATGATGACTACTGGCTTGGTTCTTATTTAGCTGAGGATGAGGAACAGCCATAGTAGCAAGAGGGGGGGAAAGGGGGAAGGCATGGCAATATCTCTCAGTTAACCAAGTCATGTCATCAAAACTTCAGAGAAAAAAAGATTACTGCATCAATGCTCTTGGTAGATCTTTAACAGAAGTGCATGAAGAATTTGATACTCATAGTCGTAAGTGCCAACATTGCTTTGAAACTTAATACACTAATTAGAAACTCTGCTTCAGGTAGGGAGTGGGCTGAGAGACATCGAGCTTATGGTTGTAAGTACTATACTCACATTCAAAGCTTACTACAGAACTAATAGACCTTAAGCTCATAAAGAGAGCTGCAGGAAAAATGAAATTGTATTGATTCCCAAGCCAAAGGGATGCCCAGGATGACACAATGGATATTCCATAATTGACACAATGGGTCTTACTGACCAAAGGTCCCATTACAACAATTTATGTGTGCATAACTCAACTCCCTAAATTTCAATCCTCTTCTGATTCAGCACCATGAAAGGACATTGTTCAAAAGTTATCAATAAAATACCTTGATACTAGCTTACCACTCAGCCATCAGAAAGACAAGTTTCTGGTGGAGAAGGTGATCCAAAAGGTATTTCTCCAAAACATACACATATATATGTGGTCTTTGATTTCATTTATTACTACTAAGGCACAGCATGAATCACAGACACTCATGCAATGTGAACACAGCTGGGTTGTTTGAGACATTATGGCACAGTTTCTATGAAATCACTCAGCCCAGGAACAATGGATCAAACAAGAGATTGATGTGAGTTTGCTCTCACTTAGTTCAGGTTTCACATGAGCTCAACATTATGTAGGCAGCCAATGCAGTATGACAAGGTTCAAAGAACAAATGGAAATCAGCATGCATGGATTCAGAGTCTGAGTTGGGTATGGCATCTGAGTCTGAACTGGAGGAGATACAAGTACAGGTTTCAAGGAATTGGAAGAAGAGGAAAACCAGTGGCTTTACTGGTCATGAAAAGCAGCAGACATCTTCCCAAAGGCAACAAGGTGACTCTCATGCTGATGAGATTCAGGCACATGACCAGGAACATCATGGTACATTTGATGACTTGGACTCAAACATAAGTAACCTTATCTTATACAATTGATTATATCTAACATATAACAATTATTAACAAACCAATGTGACAAGCAGAAGACAGCCTGCAAAAGGCTTCACTGCCAATGCCAAGTTGAACTAACTCACAGTGACAAAGATGATCAAGCACTGGACATACCAGATGATGTAAGCTCCTCTCACCTCATACTAAGATTGATTGCACATTAACAAACTCAGCTATGACAGTCCAGGAAGCATACAAAGGTTCCCAAGAAATGCTCTCACCACTCCTGAGTAGAATCACCAACCACCAGTAGTGATGAAGATAGAGTCAAAACCAATATGGGACTCAGAGGCAACTCAGAGCCTCAGGCTGGGCCTAGCACATCTAATCAGGTAAGTCTGCTTTATCTTGTATCCAACTGATTTGTCAGCTTTCTCACAAATTTTGCTCAGAACCAAGTATCCAAAGAGTCATGATGCATAGAGTCTCAGACTGGCACTTGTGGCAATATCCTTAGGTTCAAATTGTTTTCCCCACAACCTTCAGCTCCTATGATGGCAATAATAGTGAGTCAGGCTTTTCTTTCATATTATGTACTTTAAATATCACTTATCTGTATCCAAGAAGGCACCCAGTTGTACAATTACAAAGGACACAGAGACACCCACCACTGTGGAATCAGAGGTACGAGAATTCAGTCCTTATCTCCAGCATGGCAGTAAATGATTCATGCAACTGGTACCATACTACTCACAGTGTCCTATCACTGATCCATGTTACATCACCACCACCAACCCACATTCTATCACTGGCCCACCACATCCTACCACCAGCTCATGTCCTACTACCACTTGCCCATGTCAAGACAGTGACATTGAAATCATCCCTCCTGCTGCTAGGTCCAGTGATGAGTCAGATGATGACCTTTACTCCACTGGCCAATTTCCAAATGGCAATCAATCCCCAGGCCTATTGTGCAAGGACAACATTCCATTGGCTTCCACCTCACCACAATTGGCAGCTGCCTTAACAAACTACAAAAAACTTTATCAAGGGAAGGGGCATGACAGCACACTTCACTTGGGGATGCACATCTGCTCATTGGTTAACAATGAGTGCAAGAAACTTGCTGCTATCAAACTTGCTGCAGAGCATGGTTGGCCAGTTTCTTCAATTAATTTCAAGGACCTTCCTTGTTGCATTATAGCAATGTTAAGTGAGCTGAAACAGATTGTCTTTGACAGAGATCTATGAGAGAATCTGTTCATGTGGAAATCTTTCAAGGGCAATCTTGAGGGTGATGGATGGACTGTCAAGACATTTGCATGCATCCCACTGACCAAGATACCACCAACATTGAATACAATACAAAATGCTTGAGCTGGATAGTGAGCACTTGAGTTCCAATCCATTCATTGTATCCTATTCGTTCTCACTACAACTTTTTCATCTAGCTATGGCCCAAAGGGCATCACCATCATCACCCACACACTGCTTGGCCTCTTCCCTGTTGCAACAACTTCAGCCAAAACATTCAAACCACTTCCCCACTACCATTTTTTCACATACTTTGTACTCCCTCATGTTGTGGTGAAACTTATCACCAAGGACCACAAGTGTAAAATCAAGGCAGCATACATTCACATGACTTCCAGCAACAAGATAGGTATGTTACTGAATCCCAAGATGGACAAAGACCTCAAGCTCAATGAGGTATACCAAGCAAACATGGTTCTGTTCACCACAATGTGGAAAATGTTGGCACAAAGACAAGATGTTACTATTGAAGATGCCATTTCTGCTCTTCTTGAGTTGAAGGGAGGTATTTGTTGCGAGTATGCATGTTACATACATGGGAAGGTCTCTCACATACCTGATAACGTTGGTGGTGACACAACTTAAGGGTGGTGGTGATGGTATCAAGATAGGATCAATTAGAACTCAGCTCTGCTGAGTCCAAACATAAATACAATGATTGTGTGAACTAATTACTATGTATGGAACACAGAGTCTGTTCAATACTCCCCCTTGCTAAGTACACAGTAGATACAAAAGCATATAAACAGAGGTAGTACTTTTACATAGAGTTTTTAAACTTGAGTCTGAGCTGGGAGCAAAATTCATTGAACTTGATGTGTCCAAGGTTCTTGGTGAACATATCAGTGGGACTGTCAGTCCTGGGGATATAGAATAGCTCCACTAGCTTGTGGACCATGACTGCATCACAGATAAAGTGATATTTCACCTGGATATGTTTGTTGTGCTTTTCAGTCACAGGGTTTTGCACAATGAATAAACTATCCTGGTTGTCATCACAGATGGGGATAGGTTTCAGCTTGTAGCTGAGCTCACCCATCATCTCATGGATCCACATGCATTGGCAAGAGCAATCACTCAAGGCCATATATTCTGCTTCAGTGGAAGAGATGGCAGTGGTTTTTTGTAAGTGTGAATTCCACAAAAACACACCATCAGCCATCTTAAGATAGAAGCCAGTTTGAGAATGTGCAGTGTTAATGTCCTGTGCCCAATCCGAGTTGGTACAGGCTAGAATGCCTTTTTCAAAGGAACCATTGTATAGAAGGGAGTAATTCCAGGTTCTGATGAGGTACCAGCAGATGTACAGAGCTCTATTAAGATGTTCCTGCAAGGGGTTGGCTGACATTCGTGTGAGTTGAGTGACTGCATATGTGATGTCTGGATGGGTGCCAATCATAAGATACAGCAACGAGCTGATCATGGTCTGAAAACATGTCTGTAATTCATGTTGGACCAGGGCATCATTCTTCACTGGGTAATAACCCTGTGGGAGTGGGGTAGGCATGGATTTGGCATTGGTCATGCCACATCATTCAAGCACCTTGTCAAGGTAATCCTTTTGGTCAATTCAAATGTTACAACCTTCTTGACAAATGTTCATTCGGAGGAATTTGGATGGCTCTCCAAGATCACAACATTCCTACTTCTTCATAAATGCAGCCTTGATCTTGTCTACAAAGATCTTGTTGGGGCTGCAGAAGAGGGCATCATCTATGTAGACTATCACTAGACAGATGTCTTTGCTTTTGTGATAAATAAAAAGTCCAGCATCAGTTTTCAACTGTTTGAAGCCAAGTTCTGCCATGGATGCATCAAGTGCTTTCCACCAGGCTAAGCCAGCTTGCTTGAGTCCATAAACTGCACACAATAGGTGGAGGACTTTGCCTTTTGAATTGGGAGGCATGAACCCTTCAGGAAATTCCATATAGATCTCCTCTTCCAGTTTACTGTATAGGTGTTACAATTCACTTCTTTTCCTTCATTGTTCTTTGATACGATAGACCAGCCCGACCCGGTATCTTTTACCTTCTTTAGAGTGCTCTAGAACATGCAATGTGTTCGTCGCACACCTTTCATTTCCGCCTTCTATTCTTGCTATCTACGCTTCTATTTCCTGTGGAAGGTTCTATCTTCACTTCGCTTAGTCACCAACCTTCCATGACCTTCCATTACCTTCTATTCTTCGCAGTACTTAAGCCGTCATCTTACTCGATGTAACCCCAGCTTAGTCCTGCTCAATTCTACCTTGATCACTTCGAACCCTTGACCCCTCTCGTCGACTTTTCGTTGGACGATCCTCTTTGAACCTCTCGTCGACTTATTGTCGGATGACTCCTTAGAACCTCTCGCCGACTTATCGTCGGATGACTCCTTTGAACCTCTCGTTGACTTATCGTCAGACAACTCCTTTGAACTTCTTGTCGACTTATCGTTGGACAACTCCTTTGAACTTCTCATCGACTTATCGTTGGACAACTCCTTTGAACTTCTCGTTGACTTATCATTGGACAACTCCTTTGACTCGTCGGCAAGCATCCCTTGACCGAATCCCTTGAACCTTTGACTCCCAGATTAGTTCTTTGAGCCTACACTCATTCCTACCCGGACCAAGCGTAACAATAGGTAGGCAGAGCATATGTCAAGCCTGGAAATGTGCCATCCTTCCAGGGCTGAGAGGGTGAACATACATCACACAGTCTCAAAATGTACAACTGGGGAAAAGACTTGGTCACAGTCTAACCCTTCAACCTGTGAGAAGCCTTTGGCTACCAGGCAGGCTCTTTTATGACCGTCCAACTTTTGATTGAAGACCCAATGGTTTTTAATTACCTTTCAGTGTTGTGGGTGCAGAACTACTTCATAGACCTTGTGGTCCTTCAGCATTTGAAGCTGGTCTTCACAGGCTTTGAGCCAATCCTTCTGCTCCAATTTAAGGAGCTTCTGGATGTCATGGAATGTCCACTCATGTAGATTAGGGGATGCCCCAAAAGCAGAATCATGCAGGATAGCACAATTGCAAAGGTATGAAACCAAAGTATCTCCCCCTTCCCATGTGAGATGGTCAACATCAGAAGTAGGAGATGGGGGGAGTCCACCAGGGACTGCAGGTGAATCTGAAACAATGTCCAGAACATGGGACAGGCCAGCCTTGCCAGTCAATTCCTTCCAATGGGAAGCACTCTCCAAGTCTTGGGGTTGATGCAAAGGATGATGGCACTCACTGAAAACATTTCTGGGGTGTGTTGGGGGGTTGCAGATACACTCATTATGCTTTGGGATAGGTGGGGGACCAGTAGGAGGTGGACAATGTGATGGAGGAGTCATAGGTGGAGGGGCTGGACTAGGAGTCCATGTGTGAGGAGTGAGAGATGGAGAAGAAGATCTTGACATGCTTGGGCTCTGTGATGGTGAAGAGTAAGGTGAATTCCTAGGAGAAGTGGAATGAACCACATCAGACTTATCACCAGAACTAGGTTCTGATTTGGAACTCTCATCGGAACTGGTGGAAGCCAGAACTGGAATGTCTGGAGCCTCATCATGTGTATGAGTCAGTTCAGATGGACCCAAATGGGGATGGTGTGGAGCAAAACGAGAGCATCTCAGAAAGAGAGTCTCATCAAAGATCACATGTGCCGATGTAACAACAGCATTGTTGGGAGACATAAAGATGTAGTTTGAGTCACTACCAGGGGCAATGCCCAAGTAGATCATCAACTGCAATCTTGGCTGTAGCTTTCCACCACAGCGCTTTGCTGGAATATGCACATAGGTACCACAACCGAATACCCATAAATGATCAACAGAGGGTTTCTCCCCCTTAAGTATTGTCAGGGGGGTGTCCCATTTAAGCCATAGCTGTGGGGTCCAGTTATATACATGGGTTGCATGAAGCAGAACCCATTCCCGATAGAAGGGAGGTAGGCAAGCATGTAAACGCATTGCTTGTGCCTTGTTCATTAGTGTACAGATTAGGCATTCTGTTATGATTCACTTCTTTTCTCTTCTTGTTCGTTGATACAATGAACCAGCCCGACCCGGTATCTTTACTTTCTTTAGAGTGCTCTAGAACATGCAACGTGTTCGTCACACACCTTTCATTTCCACTTTTCTATTTTTGTTATCTATGCTTTGATTTCTCATGGAAGGTTCTATCTTTCTTTGCTTAGTAACAAAACCTTCCATGACCTTCTATCAGTTTCTATTCTTCGCAGTACTTAAAGCCATCACTCTACTTGATGTATCCTTAGCTTAGTCCTGCTCAATTCTACCTTGAACCCCTGTGAACCCCTTCATCAACTCTATTGTCAGACAACCTCTTTAAACCTCTTCGTCGGCTTAATCATTGGACAACTCCCTTGATCTCCTTCGTCGACTTTATTGTTGGACGACTCCCTTGAATCTCTTCATCAACTCCAATCATCAGATGACCCCCTTGATCTCCTTTGTCGACCTCATTGTCGGACATCTCCTTTGACCTTTCGGCAAGCATCCCTTGTCTGAATATCTTGAACCTTTGACCCACAGTTAGTTCTTTGAGCCTATGCTCGTTCCTACCCAGACCAAGTGTAACAAAAGGACTAACCTCCTCTTTTTGAGCTACCATTGCTGTAGTCTCTCACCATTTCCTCCCCTCGAACACCAGGAGCCCTTGAACAGGCACTACAACGCTCTTATCGAGTCCCCTCTGAATCTCCCCCCTCCACTGAACCCTCAGATGAAGAAACCTTCGCTCCTGCTCCAGACATCTCTCCTAGGGAACCAACTCCACCTCTCCCCACCCCCACCATAACTAGACCTCTCCTCCTTCCTCCCCCATCCTCTACTCCCATTCCCCCTCATCAGTTTGTTCCCTCACACCCACTTCCCCCCTTCCTTCCCCCACAACCACCCCATTCCACCATGACCTCGAAACCAGTCAAACTTCGCATTGGGGCCCCTGAAAACTTTGATGGCAACTACGCCAAAGCTACAATCTGGTTGGACTCTGTCCAAACCTATCTCCTTGTCAATGAAGAAGTCTATACTACCAATGCCAAGAAGATTGCCTTCACCCTCTCATATATGACTAAAGGAGCTGCTCTTACTTGGGCCTCCTCCTTCCGAAAAGCCACTCTCAACGCAAATAAAGGCTTCAGAACCTATGCAAACTTTATCACAGAATTCAACACCACCTTCAAACACAAAGACACCGTCGCCCTCTCTATCACCTGGCTTTCATCCACTAAGATGGAAGGAAAACCCTCCCTCTCCAACCTCACCAAATACATCTGCGAATTTCAGAACCATGTCCAGATCTGCGGGATCACTGACCAAAACATTCTCATCGGATACTTCTCCACTGGCATCTACACCAAACTCATGCATTGCATCATGTCTATGGACACCATCCCCACCAAAATCAATGAATGGTATGCCAAATCCACTCACTTCCTCACCCAATGGGGAAGAGCCGATGACATGGCAAAACAAGGCAAGACCACCCCCCTCTATCATTCATTTTCCTCCTCTTCCTCCCGCCCCCAGAAAGACCCTGACACCATGGACGTTGATGCTATCAAAGTATCAAAGTTGACTCCAGAAGAGCAAAAACACTGCATCACCAAAGGACTCTGTTTCCGCTGCTGAAAACCTGGACATCTCTCAAGCAACTGCCCCCACTTCTCTTCTCAGCCAAAGAAAACCGAAGAAAGGAAGGTTAGGAAAGTCGAAGAAGTCCCAAGATTAGTAGAAGTTGAAGAAGTCCCAAGATTAGTAGAAGTCGAGGACAATGACAAAGAAGAAACCATGGCAAGAATCTCCTTCATACCCTCCAATGAGGATTTTTAAAATGGAGACCTTCCCCAACACAAGGCTCTCCCTCTTTTACGTGCGCTCCTGTACTTGTATCATTGATTACCAAACAATCTATGCAAATCCCCATTGAAATCGTTGAACTGTCGCACTTAAAAGCTGTTGGAACTCGTGCTCTCATTGACTCTGGAGTGCAAATCTCTTGCATCGATTGGGACTTTGTTCAAAAACATCGTCTCCCAAAAGAATGACTCCCCTCTCCCATCGCCATTAAGAACGTCAACCAATCCTCAAACAAGAACGGTCTCATCCGTTTTTCCACCATGCTCTATGTCCACATTGGACAGCTCATGCATCATGTCACATTCTACATCCTCAACTGTGGAAAGGAGAACGTAATCCTTGGACTCCCCTAGCTTAGACAAGCCAATCCCACCATCGACTGGATCAAGCAAGAGCTATCCATCTCCCTCAACTCCAATCAATCCCAGGAATTGTACTACAACCATACCAAACCAACTCCTAAACCCCAGACACCAACCCCTCACCCACCCCAACATGTACAAGTCAACTCTGTCTGGAACAGACATCTCTATGACTACATGAAGAAAGACACTGAAGCCCAGTATCTCCAACAAGTGAACAACAACTGAATTATCAATCGGATCATGCACTGCGGATCTCACTTCATTTCCTCCGCAACCATCGCCAAATTGATGACA
Source organism: Boletales sp. KT-2023b (assembly GCA_038089675.1). Lineage (NCBI taxonomy): Eukaryota > Fungi > Basidiomycota > Agaricomycetes > Boletales > Boletales sp. KT-2023b. Next base: position 47,984 of record JBBPLE010000179.1, read on the forward strand.
GCAACTGAACTAGCCATGGCAGCTGAAAAGGCCAAACCAAAGGCAACCCTCCCACCTGAATACTCTTCCTTCGCTTCTGTCTTCTCAAAAGAAGCAACTGACCATGTACCCCCTAGCCAACCCTACAACCATGAGATCAATCTCGACAACTCCTTCACCCCAAAAGTTGGCAAACTCTATCCCCTTTCCCCTGACAAAAAAGCTGCTACCAAAGCATTCCTTGATGAAAACCTCAAGGCAGGAAAGATTTGTCCATCCAACTCCCCCCAGGCCACTCCCTTCTTCTTCATTAAAAAGAAGGATGGTGGCCTCCGACCCTGCCAAGACTATCGTTATGTCAACAAACACACCATCCATGACGCCTATCCCCTTTCCCTCATATCTGACCTCATTGATAAACTTAAGGGTGCCAAGACCTTTACCAAATTCGACATTCGATGGGGATACAACAATGTCTGTATCAAAGATGGTCATCAATGGAAAGCGGCATTCATCACCCACAAAGGACTGTTCGAACCAACGGCCATGTTCTTTGGTCTTTGCAACTCCCCTGCCACCTTCCAACAATTCATGAATGACTCCTTCTGTGATATGATCGCAGAAGGATGGCTAGTCATCTATATGGATGACCTCCTCATCTTCTCCCCCAATGCCAAAACCCACAAAGAGTGAACCAAACGAATACTCCAACACATGACCAAGTTAGATCTTCACCTTAAACTCAAAAAATGCACGTTTGCTACCAACAAGGTTGAATACCTTGGCATGATTGTACATCCTGATGAGCTCACCATGGACCCAGTAAAACTGGATGGTATTCATGAATGGCCAACCCCTGCCAAAGTCAAAGACGTCTGCTCCTTCTTAGGATTTGCCAACTTCTACTGGCGATTCATTGCCAATTACTCCAACATTGCTTGCCCCCTCCTGGATCTTACAAAGAAAAACCAGCCCTGGGACTGGTCTCCCAGTTGTCAACAATCCTTTGACGAACTTAAACAACTGTTCCTTAGTCGTCCAATCCTCCATCTCCCAGACCCTGCCTGCCCCTTTGCCATTGCCACAGATGCCTCCAAATATGCCTCTGGTGGAGTCCTCCTCCAAACCGACACCAACAGAGATTGGCATCCATGTTCCTACCTCTCACAATCCTTCTCCCCCACCAAATGAAACTACGACATCTACAACAGGGAACTCCTTGCCATCATTCATGGCCTCAAAGCCTGGTGCCACTACCTCCAAGGATCTCCCTTCCCTGTCAAAGTTTTCACTGATCACAAAAATCTCACATATTTTCGCCAACCTCAGAAACTCAACCGACGACAGGCTCATTGGCTGCTTGATATCCCGGACTTTGACCTCCACCTGACCCACATCCCTGGTACATCCCTTGCTGCACCCAACACCCTCTCCTGCCACCCAGATCTTCTCCCACTGATTGATGAGGATAACGATAATGTAACCCTCCTTCCTGACACTCTTTTCGTCAACCTCATCGACACCTCCCTCCAAACCAAACTAGCTGCCTCCTCTGCTTCTGATCCCCTTGTCCTTGATGCTCTACACACCACCACTGGCGACATCCCTGCCCAATTCCACTCTCGTCTCTCCAACTGGCAATATGATGCCAGCATCCTCACTTTCCAAGGATATATCTATGTTCCTCCAGACCTTCGCCATTCCATTGTCGAGTGACACCATGATCACTCCTCTGCTGGTCACCCCGGATATCTCAAAACTTGTCAACTTGTTGCTGCCAAATTTTGGTGGCCCGGTCTTGCTCAGTTCGTGCAAAAATACATTGAAGGATGTGCCCTCTGTCAATCCTCCAAGTGAGCCTACGCTCATTCCTACCCAGACCAAGCATAACACATTCTGCATGCCCATTCTGCTGATGTGTATATGGGGCAGACTGTTGGATATTGACTCCATTGTCTTTCAGAAAGTTCTGGAATATTCTGGAAGTGTATTCACCTCTGGCATCAGAACACCAGTGTTTTATCATGGCATTGTACTGATTGCAGACAAAAGCAAACCATTGTTTGGTTGCTCAGAGTGTCTGATCCTTTGACCTTATTAAGGTAGTCCAGGCCATAGATGTAAAGTCATCATAAAAGACAACTGCATACTTATATTTCAAGTAAGATGCTACCTTGAAGGACTTTAAGCCTGAATGGATCAACTCAAAGGGAGCAGTTGCCTGTGTCTCACTAAGAGGAAAGGGATGATTCAGCTGTTTGCCGAGCTGACACCCTTGACAGAGGCCAGTTTTAGATGGGATCTTCATGTCAGGAAAACCCTTCAGGTACTTTCTAGCATGCCTGATGACATCAGGGGACAAGTGTCTGAGATGTCAATGCATGAGCTTGTATTTGATCTCAGAGGCAAGTGATAACATGTTTTTAGACACATCATCAGGAAAGATGGGTTTGGCTCAAAGCCAATACATGGTTTGTCCACCATGACTGTGGAATTCCAGATAAGCTTCTTTAAAGCATTGGTCCCAAATAGTAAGGTATCCAGGCCTGGCATGAAGCATGAGGCAGTGGTTCTGCAGTAGTGTGCCCATAGACACGAGTCAAACAGCACATGAGGGCATGTGCAAGACAGGTGATAGGCAGGCAATGTGATTGCCATACTGTAGCAAAACTGTGCCTCTACCTATAATAGGTGATCAGCCATTTGCAGTAGAAGCCCATTGAGGCTGGTCAAATTTTTGATACTCGATGAAATCAGATTGATCCAGTGAAAAATGAGTGGAAGCTCTGGAATTGAGTAACCACATGTCAGATGGAACCTTATGTGAGTGTGCTTTTTCCTTTCCTTTGTTGTTCTTACTACAACTGTCACACTGTGCAAATTCACAGGTAGCAGATGTATTTGAACTATCTACTACAGGGAACATGTATATACAATTTACCTGAGGCAGAGTTAACCACGTGTCAGTACCTGATGTAGAGAGGGAAGGGGATATGCACTGCAATGTGGACTCCATGAAGAAATCCTTGATGTATTCATCATAGGCGTCATTGCCTAGACTGACAATGTCTTTGTCAACCTCCATTATTCCGGTGGTTCTGGTAAGTGGAACCTCCACAATCCATTGGGAAAGCAGGACAGAAAGGCAGTTGGAAAGGGATTGTTCCATGCAACTACACTTGGAATGGTGGGATGCAACCAGTTCAAGGTTGCAAATGGTAAAGGAGGTTGCTGGAACCTTGAGGTGTCATGCAAGTGAGATGGTTTCCTTGGTAAGAGGAAATGCAGGCAGCCCATAGTGGGTCATGCCAGGCGTGTGCACATTGTGGCAGGGGTCAGGGATGGGGGACATGAATGTGGTGGCAGCAGGGGCAATGACAGTAGTGGAGGTGAAGGTGAAGGAGGCTGAGGCCTGTGCAGCCTCTGCCTGCTTCTTCTCCTTTCAGGTCTTCTTTTCCTCCTTGCACTTTTTCTTGCCCTTTTCAGAGCAATTACCATCATGCTGCTGCTGCTTTTGGTTAGTATTCCCCTTTGAAGAGGAACCACCTTGTTGCTGCTGCTGTTGCTGCTGGAAGAACTGCAGTTCCCCCTGCTGCCATTTGACAGTGCTGACTTTGTTGGCCTGTTGAGGCCTGGAGTCCTTGGCAGGATGGCATTGCACATATGTTTGCCATGATACTTCTACGTGTTGGGATATTTCCTTGATGGTGGGAATCATCTTGGTGACAACCCCCTTGGAGTCAGTCTCCAGCTTGGTGGCTGTGATTGCAGCGGCGACGTGGTTGGTGTACTTTGGAATCTTAGAAATGACAATCAACAACTTTATCTTGTCATCAACCAGGTATCCAAAGTTGGAAAGCCGGGAAAAGAGGGTGTTGAGCTTTGAAAAAGCTGACGCTGGGGAGTTGTTGTTGGGGATGGTAAGACCCATGAGGGCCTTGAATTCCATGATGGCAGAGAAGACTGTAGGATTGTTGAACCTTTTCTCCAGTTCAAGGAGGATGTTTTCAGCATGGTCACCGAAGTCAATGCCACACTTGCAAATGTGTCATTCACAGGTGAGCATGATAGCACCAGTGGCCTTATCATCATCCTTGTCCCAGTCCTCCTGCTTTTCTTCAGCATGACAGACTTCATTGGCCAGAGGAGTATAGGTGTGGGTCATGATGTTTCCACCAGAGTCCTTTACCTTGGCAATGGCAACAGGGATGGAGGGATGGAGCTTCATGATTCAGGAGTAAACCCCAATAGATTGAAGGTAGTCATCCATTTGTGAACACCAGGCATGGTAGTTAGTGCTGTTGAGTTTGGTAATGGTGGCAAGGGAGGAAGACAACATATTGAGGTCTGATAAGAGTAGATGTTAGCATGGGAATCTTAAACTTTTAAAGTGAAAGGGAGCAGAATGAACTGTGTTGCTAAACATCCAGAGCTCATAAACTAGGGGGACATAGTCTCCTCTTGTTTTGAGAAATGGAGAGTGGCTGCTCTGCATAGCTTTTGCTTTGCAGAGCATCTGGTGGAACTTAATCCACACAGGACAGCTTGAACATTCACCATCCAGAGGTGGAACTTAATCCACACCCCAGAGGTTTACCCAATTGGTGAGCAGAACTGAATCTGCATTGACCAACAGTCAGGTTGGAATGAGAGAGTGGAGGGCAGCATGAGCCACATGCTAGCCTGCTCAGAGCTCATAACCTGTTGCAAGTACATGTGTTACATACATGGGAAGGTCTCTCACATACCTGATAATGTTGGTGGTGACACAACTTAAGGGTGGTGGTGATGGTATCAAGATAGGATCAATTAGAACTCAGCTCTGCTGAGTCCAAATGCAAATACAATGATTGTGTGAACTAATTACTATGTATGGAACACAGAGTCCATTCAACAGTATTGACCATCTGGTATGTGTTGCAAACTTGATATGTCTGTTGATGCTACCACTGATGATATTCCCATGACCAGGCTGGACCTCACCCATGGCCATGATTAGTTCAACTCAAAGCTGCTTCTGATCCAAAGTCATTGGTCAATGACCCATCACACTCAGAGCAAAATGTTGCAAGCTTTGTCATCTCCAGGAGTTCTATGTTGATGCTCACCTGTGATACAGCTTAATGAGATGACCAATGATGATCAACACCAGAGGGATGGCACCATCAATAATTGGACTGCTGGAAAGCCAAAGAAGACCCCATAGAAGAAGACCACCAGCAAACTTGACGCCATACCTAATGTTTGGGCTTGTTAATATTGCCACATTTGTTGATCATTTAATATAGCCACTCCAGGACCATGACCATCAAATGTGATCAAAGGCCCATCCAAGACCTACACTGAAAACTAACTGAGGTTATGTTTAGTGTCCATTCTACCATCATCACAGCCACATTGCATCCTACAGCAGCCATTGATTCAAATGACATGGATACCAATTTTCTGGTGATCCACCATGTTCAAGCCCCGGTTCCTTCATCTCATGTCCTTTGTAATCCCAAACCTTGTGCTTGTTCAAATGTTTGTAATACAATGTTGACTCAATACAATGTGGGAGTGAATTAAGTATTGGCTGCATGGAATATCAGTGACACAAGGCCAAAGTGCAAGTGCCAACCACATGGAAAATCAGCATCACAGACTTTGTTTATAAGTGACACAGCAGTGAATATTAGTGTCATTTACAGGGATTATTAGTGGCACAAGATCAAAATATGATTGCCAATGCCACGAAATATCAGTGATACAGACACAGATTAGCAGTGCGAACAGTATGAAAAACTAGTGACAAAGGAACTATGAAGCAGTGTCACCAACACTGATTATTAGTAGCAAAAATGAACAAATCAGTGACACAAAATGACACTGATTTCAAGTGACAGTCACTGATTTGTAGTGTCGTTGGCGCTGATCATTGGCTTATCAGACACTGATTATACATGATTTTACTTCCCTCAGTGATGAATAAGGTTAGGTAAGTGTGGTGTCATTTTCCTGATGCACTAAAACGTGCTCCCACAAGCTTCTTGAAGCTTTCTCCCGCAACCACTTCGTTGTGTAATGCTTCGAGCATTTCTATGTCTTGCTGGAGCGATTCTAGCTCTGGCTCTCGCCCGCCTAGTTTTACTGTTGTCTGATCACGATCGGCGAGACGAGCTTACTACCAATCTCGGCGGCCGTGACTCCACGGAATGGTGCCTCGACAAAGTTCCAAATCCCAATGCCACTGATCATCTGCTCTTCGACACGATATACTCGTTGCTTCAATACCGACCCAATTCGCGCATGCCAAACGGTAAGCGAGTGTTTTTGCTCGTGTCCGTTTTTGAATCAACAGACCGTATGTGTCCTGCAGGTCATAACATCGTACTAGGTAGCGTTCCGAAAGGCACGCTTTTGTATCGTGGCGCAGATCAGAAGGAGATACCAGCGGGTGTGGAATGCGTCGCGTTTGATCCTGAATATGCGTATCGTTATTGCGTGGGCGACAGGCAACATGGATGCTGGCAACTAAGCCTCATGACCACCCGAACTCTCAAGGTTGTGTATTTCAATGGCGCAAGCGCTGCAAAGGCCGTACCTGGCGCGATGGATACCCAAGATCTTCTTATATGGGGTGAATCACGCTCCGAGCGTGCATATGATGAAATGCAGCGCATGACTGCTCTTTGTGCATGGGGACGGGACTTTGGTTTGGATGGCTTTGTGAGGTGCGTTTTTGACTTTTTAATTTCAATATCCTCCCCTTGGACATCGTTCCAGGGCAGGAGTGGGTTTGTGAGCCATCCATTTTACCCATCGTTTCAATCAGCTCAAATACTTTAGTGAGATCATAGTTTGCGACTTTACCTCTGGCGTCGATGTTGTTACTTTCGAGAAAATAGTACCCAGGTATGGTATGCCAACGGACACCCGTAAGTCGTCTCCTGTTGTAATTTTTGTTTGCGAAAAGTCAAATAATTTGGACACAGAGACACGTGTGATATTCGAGGCGTTCTATGCAGACTCTTTGCATCGCTACTTTCCTGGCGAGACCCGCATCCAGCTGGACCTAACTAGCATGGTGTCCTTTTATGACTCTCAACTGGTCCCTTCACTTGTTCCCATTCGAGCCGGTCAGGAGAGGCGATTCCATCGTGCAAAAGATGTATCGACTGAAGATTTATCGGCCCTGATTTCACGGCTGGAAGCAGAGTTGACCCGACCCCCAGGCCTGACAAGCGGCATCGATTGGAGAGCACTTCTTCAGGTCGTGGTTGATCGATATGCCGGACGGCTCGAACTGACACGGCATCTGCTGAACACACCCCTAACAGACGCGGGGAAGATGGTTGATCTCGCGAACAAGACTCAGACTCAGCTCAGAATCATGCTGACACCATACCTTCTTCTCTCCGCTACACCCTCAGACCCATCGGACAATACTGCGTTAGAGTGGACAGCTCCCATCTATAAGCGGTGTGCTAGGATGCATACGATCTTCATGGAGTCTCTGCTGGACTCTATGACCTATTCGGAGAAGGTACTTCTTCGAGCCATACAAGGAATGAGTCGAGAAATTTGCCGCGTGATAACACGGATGTGGGCTGCTGGGGTCTATGCGGGGATCGATCCATCTTTGAATGCAAAGGAATCCCCCGACATCGACAAGTTGACCCACGTTTGGGATGCTTGGGCGGCAGACTTGAATGGCTTAATGAATTGGCTTGACTGGAGTGTGTGGGTGAAGTGTGATCCTGAGTGTGGTCCTGAGGTGTGTCTGTACATTGCAGTCATCTCGACATGACGTACCGATGATGATCGACAGGAGTTGTGTTTACTGTCCAAGTGGCCGGCTGAGATCCCGAGTCCGCCATGGATGAGTGTGGGACGCTTTGGCGAGCAGGAGTGGATGGCCCTCGAGTCTGGTCCGCCGCATCCGCATTGCATCTCTCGGGTTGATCCATGACGATTTTAGTGGATTGTTGATGGAGAGCCTGGTACTGTGCCGAATGCCAGATCTGTGAATGTATGATATTTTGGTTCTTTCTTTTACTTCGACATCAACACTTGTACACATGCGTTGCGTACTGCGTGACAATGGCATCCCTTTATGATGTTAACTCTGTATGATGTTAACTCTGCACATTTAATCCGCCGCGTTTTTTTTCGTCCGCCGCGCTGCGCTCACCGCGTTTTTTTTGTAAATCGCGCTGTAACTCTGCCGCGCTCGCCGCGTTTTTTGTGATCCTGTT
>JBBPLE010000180.1:0-56068 GCA_038089675.1 Boletales sp. KT-2023b
GAAGGAGTCATTCATGAATCGTTGGAAGGTGGCAGGGGAGTTGCAAAGACCAAAGAACATGACTGTCGGTTCGAACAGTCCTTTGTGGGTGATGAATGCCACTTTCCACTGATGACCATCTTTGATGTGAACATTGTTATACCCCCAACGAACATCGAACTTGGTAAAGGTCTTGGCATCTTTGAGTTTATCGATGAGGTTGGATATAAGGGGAAGGGGGTAGGCATTGCGGATGGTGTGTTCATTGACGTAATGATAGTCTTGGCAGGGTCTAAGGCTGCCATCCTTCTTTTTAACGAAGAAGAAGGGAGAGGCTTGGGGGGAATTGGATGGGTGAATTTTCCCTGCTTTGAGGTTTTCATCGAGAAATGCGTTGGTAGCGGCTTTTTCATTGGGGGAGAGGGGATAAAGTTTGCCAACTTTCAGGGTAAAGGAGTCGTCGAGGTTGATCTCGTGGTCATAGGGTCGGCTAGGGGGAATGTGGTTTGTCGCTTTTTTTGAGAAGACAGAGGAGAAGGCAGAGTATTCAGGTGGGAGAGTCGCTTTTGGTTTGGCTTTTTCAGCAGCCATGGCCAGTTTGGTCACCGTGGTGAGTTTGGCAATGGTGGCAGAGGGAATAAACCGAGATCCGCAATGCATGATCCGGTTGATGATTCTGTTGTCATTAGCCCATTGGAGGTATCAGGCTTCAGTGTCCCTTTTCATATAGTCATAGAGATGTCCATCCCAGATGGAGTCGACTTGTATATGTTGAGGTGGGCAAGGGGTCGGCATCTGGAGGGTAGGAGATGGTTTTGTATGGTCATAGTATATCTCCTTGAATTGGTCAGAGTCAAGGGGAATGGATAGCTCTCGCTTGATCCAGTTGATGGTGGGGTTGGCTTGTCTAAGCCATGGGAGTCCAAGGATTATGTTCTCTTTCCCACAGTTGAGGATGTAGAACGTAACACAGTGCATGAGTTGTCCTATACAGACATAGAGCATGGTTTTAAAACGGATGAGACTGTTCTTGTTCGAGGATTGGTCAATGTTTTTGACAGCGATGGGGGAGGGGAGTCGTTCTTTTGGGAGACGATGTTTTTGGACAAAGTCCCAATCGATGCAAGAGATTTGTGCTCCAGAGTCAACAAGAGCACAGGTTCCAATGGCTTTTAGGTGCGATGGTTCGACGATTTCAATGGGGATTTGCATAGACTGTTTGTTAATCGATGATACAAGTACAGGAGCACACGTAAAAGAGGGAGAGCCTTGCGTTGGGGAAGGTCTCCATTTTAAAAATCCTCGTTGGAAGGGACAAAGGAGATCCTTGCTATGGTTTCTTCTTTGTCATTGTCCTTGACTTCTACCAGTCTTGGGACTTCTTCGACTTTTCTAACCTTCCTTTCTCTGGTTTTCTTTGGCTGAGAATGGAAGTGGGGACAGTTGTTAGAGAGGTGTCCTGGTTTTCGGCAGCGGAAACAGAGTCCTTTAGAGATACATCGTTGTCATTCTTCTGGGGTTAACTTTGATACCTTGATCAAGTCAACATCCATGGCATCAGGGTCTCTTTGAGGGCAGGAGGAGGAGGAGGAGGAGAACGAGTGGTAAGAGGAGGTGGTCTTGCCTCATTTCGCCATATCATTGGCTCTTCCCCATTGGGTGAGGAAGTGGGTGGCTTTGGCATACCATTCGTCGATTTTGGTGAGAGGTTATCCAGATAATACGGAAGACATGGTTCTCGCAGAAAAGTTGACGATAATAATGATATTTTATTCAACCCTGCCCTCCCCCCCCCACTTGCCTCGACATTTCTGACTTGTCCCTCAGAGCTAGGTACACATCCAACCATCGTTGCTGACAACAGTTACTGCACATGGCTAAGAACCGTATCTTTGGATGCATCGACACGTCACCGGAAACATAATAGCCGAAGTCAAACTCAGACGGACTGATTAAGAGTCGTCGTGCTGTCCCCGAGGAAGACTGTCCATCGCAGAAACTATACTATTGACTCTTCCGTCATCGTCTGGATCCACTTTGTCATGGACCATTTCTCGTCTAATCGGTTGTGATTGGTCAGTCAGAGGATTAAATATATCGCTGAAATCTTTTTTCAAATATAAAATCCTCGTTTATTGTCCAGTCAGGCACGGCCTGTTGTCGGACATTACATGCGCGGTGGTAGATATCGTATGTCTGGTGCTGTATGTATGTACCTGTCATATCGTGATGGATTGCTGAAGTCCTTGGCTGATGGTGATGCAAGCCTATGCTCAGTTGAAGTCACAAGAAAGTCTGATCAGTAACTGGGATACAGCTTCACCCCCGGTCTTTGACAGGAACTGGAATCCGCGGTACACCGACGTCAGAGTGGCTCGTAATTGCTTTCACCTGGAAAATCCAGGGGGTCAGCAAATTGCCAGGATACACGTGTACGCGGCAGAATCTGCCGAGTAACGCTTACCCGGACACACCACGAGTCTACAAAAGGCAAATCTGACTCACCTGAGCGAGGAAGAGACTCGTCAAGCACATTGACAATCTGCGTGAAACGCGGACCCGGATGTTGAATCGAGCAGGTGGGAAAAGCATGGTGGGATATGAATTATAATCAGATGTCGAATTTGGTATTCGGAGGGTTGGTGGCACGCGAGAATAGAAGTCCAACGCACTGATGTGACTCCCAGACGCCTGCCAGCTGGAAGGACGACATTTTGTGCAGCCCGAGAAGCATTTGCCACTTGGCGTAATGAAAAGATATGACTATTTTGTCCGTTCGGTAACCTCGACTTCCCATCTTATCTTAGGCCATATTTTCAAACCCCGGCAGCCCGGCGTGGCTAGTAAAACTCTAGTCGCTCCACCTTGCTAGAACAAACATGACGCTACGCTCCACACCGAGTATGCGTAACCGAACAGTTGAAACTTGTTGTCATGCCGAATAAGATGTCAGCGCTTTACCTAGAAAAGCTCCCACCGTGTCGCAAGCTTCCCGCCAGACACACATGATTGTGAGCAGGATCAGCTCGAGGTGCACCACCTTGCATAGATACCTTGCTGCAGTCTTGCTCGTCTCGGCGATCACAGTCTCCATCGGCACATTCTATACCCCCCATTCTTCCTTCCTTCAACAGCTTACCGCCGATGGACATATTGAAATTAATCTCCACGTTGTGGAATCAATCCCAGACTGGATTGCATCACATTCGAGGCCATGGAAGATAGGGTCCAATGGGAGTCCTCTCGAAACGCACACAGTCTCTTCAGACGGACTGCTCGTCGTCAATCCCCACGCTCCCCACCCCATCTTCCAGCTCATGCGCGATGCCGAGACGGCATGGGAGGCAAAATGCGCTCGGGCAAGTAAATCTCTTGCAGAAGCCGTTGCGGAGTACGAGCGACGGTACCGTCGGCGGCCGCCCCTCGGGTTCGACAAATGGTGCGTGCTCCGAACAAACATGTCGCAGACATGCGCATCACTGGTGGGTTGTATCCTTGTACCGACGAATTGCTGTAGGTGGGAATATGTCGTCAAACATGACGTACGACTGCCCGACGAGTATGACGAGATATTTGAGGACGTTGAACCATTCTGGGGAATAGATCCAATACAGTTGGCCCGCACGCAAGAGGAACTCGAGAAACAAGGGCACCTCGTGACCTTTGAGAAAACGGATGTACATCCGCAGCTTCAAGTCGTCAGCGCAACCCTGGCGGAGGAGCAATGGGGAAGAATCCGAGACGTGACTGGCCTCCTCCGCGATGTGGAGCAAGATTTATCCCCACTACGTTTTTCGCTTTCACAACTTGATAATCCTCTCATGATAGCGGACTGGAGAATCAAATCCATGGCTCGCAAGGCAGCTGCAAATGGAACGAGTATGTCTGCCCGTCTTTCTTGATGCCTGTGATGATGCGTATTGAATGTTGTTTATCACATAGCGATCACGAGCACCCACCTACCTACTCTCGCGGTGTCTGGATGGATGAAAACCTGTCCCCCCGGCTCCCCCGCCCGTATTAATCCACTCGAGTCCCTGTCTCCCTCTGCCATACCACCACCACCACCACCCACCTCTCCAAAGACATTCATTGCTTCACATAGAGAGGCGATGGACCCTTGTCTTCACCCCTGGTTGTTCAGCACACATGGTCAATTCCTTGCGACCCCTGACGGACCATCACTACAAAAGACGCTGGTGCCACGTTTCTCGCTCTGTGCGACATTGCTCCATAACGATATCCGTTCCCCAGTACCATATGGGTGGAATTGGGAATCGGAGGCTGAAGATGGGGCATTCAAGGAGGATCTGCCATGGGAACACAAGGAGGAGAAGAGGCTCAATTGGCGAGGACGTACGACGGGTATACGTGCGTCCCGAAAGTTTTTATGGAAAAATGGACAGCGGCAACGGTTAGTGACACTCGCGAATGCGCTGGAGGGCAATGTGAGCGTGTTGAGCGTGCCAGAGAGCATGAAGGAGTCTGTCGGGGATCCGCAGAACATGCCACTTGCACAGGTCAATCCAGCATGGATGAATATCGCATTTGCAGACGAACCGATTCATTGTGACGAAGATGCAGGACTTTGCGATGAGATGAAGACACTGTGGACGTTTCAGGGTAAACAGGGACATGCCGAGGAAGGACGGTACAAGTTTATATGTGACGTACGTTTGGAGGGTACACCATGAGAGGTACATCACTAACTCGTCGGTGGTGTTCTAGGTCGACGGGAATGGGTGGTCTGGACGATTTAAACGTCTGATCACGAGTAACGCGCTCGTCTTCAAGGCAACCATCTACCCCGAGTGGTGCGTATGTCACCCAGTTTCTTCTATCGTCTGACGGTCAAATATCAGGTTCACGTCGCGTATCGCGCCGTGGGTGCACTATGTCCCGATCCAAGTGTCGTACACGGATCTGTACGACACAGTGGCGTTTTTTCGCGTGCACGATGAATTGGCAGCTAAGATCGCCAAGGCTGGGGGGGAGTGGAGTCGGCGATTTTGGAGGAAGGAGGACATGACGGCATATTTGTACCGGTACGTGGGTAGGTCTGTTGGAAATGGGGTGAATGCTGACAGGACGGATAGATTATTATTGGAGTATGCGCGTGTATCGAGTTTAGATCGGGCGTCGATGGACTACATGGGTTGAACTACATGGGTTGAACGTTGATTTCCTGGGGTCGTCAACTCGTTATGATCGACACGTATAAATTAGAATTACTGACGAAATTGTGTTGCATACTATTCCACATTTCTGGGTTCTGTTGATGAATAAAAGGTGAGTATGACTTTGAGCAGTAACGAGAGGAGCTGCATATGGCAGTGGGGAATATTGCTGATCACTTTTCTTGACGAACCTCGCAAAGAAATGTAACACAAGGACTATACAGGCTACAGAGTAGCATGCAGATGTGTTTGCGGAAGGTGTCACATTTGATGTAGTGCCAGAGTCGGGACTCGGAATTGCCTCGATGGGTACCGAGTTGTGGGAATTTACGATATAGTACGATTGTACTATTGTTGACGTTGACGTACGTTGATGTTTGGATTCGTGCCGCCAGTACTAACCTCGAGGCCTGGAACGACGCCACTCTCAACCCCATCCCCTAGTCGTGTGCCTGTGCGCATCGATCAGTCGCCCAGAAGGTCACCATCGTTGATTTTGGATGCCCATTGATGTTTCCTAAGTTCTCCAAAAGATCTGGGTACGTTCACTCAGCTCCTGTCAGTATACAAATACTTGTCTTAGTGATTGGTCGTCTGCAGTCTAACTCGGAAGCGCCATGCCTCCCCAAGTATGCCCGAGGGCTCGACGCCCCCAAGGGACGTAAGAGTGCCTGTATCCGCGGCCTTGAGCGCAAATTCAAAGCTAGGAAAAAGCGTGGTGTTGGTAAGGAAGCAACCACATCGTTGAGAGGCACACAATCCTGACGTGTAATATCTAACAACAACGTCAACAGGAAAGCTTGGAACAGGGTATGGATAGGTTCCCCGTGATCCTGTCGGCTTCATATGTATAGCAGACTCTACAGAAGTCGTTGGTTCGGTGGTTGAACGGACAGAGTGTCATGCCACTATGAACAAAGAGATTGAGGAACGGAAAAGTGTAAACGTCCAGCAGCCGGACTCTGGTAAGTTCGACAAAGTTTGGCTTCCTCGTGACTCATCGCCTTTGCGTGTTTCGCAGAGGAAACTGTTGGTTTGATTGAGGGAACAGACTGTACTGTCTCTGACACTACTGTGGTCATTGATAGTAGTATTAAAGAACGGAAGGGCACGGACCGCCAGAGACGGAAACAGTTCGCTTTTATGCCAGATGCGGCTGCGCTACCTCGGAAAAAAAAAATTCCTCCACGCATGAAGGGACCTGGAGAGGACGTCCCGACCACCTCCCGTACAGATACGGATGCGAATGCAGATGTTTTTTCTCCTAGTCTGTACTTGGCGTTCGACATTGGTACAACCTTTAGCAGTATCTCATACGCTATACAAGAACCAGGTCGGCTTCCGCAGTTTTTCGATGTAACTAGGTAAGTTGTTGTTCCTCTGTACTTGTCTATCTTCATTTCGGCCCAGATTTCCCGCACGAGAACTTACCTGCGGTGACGAAAGAATCCCATCCCTTCTGTACTATGACAAAGACGGCATTTTCAAAGCTGCCGGTGCTGAAGTCCACTCTGAAAGCACTAGGGAGGTCGCATTGACTGAAGGTTGGACAAGAGTTGAGTGGTCAGTTTCCTACCGCCTCGCAGATATTCTTAGGGCTTATGATCCATTTGTGGAATCTAGGTGGAAACTTCACCTCGCACCGAAGCATTCATCATCTTACACTTTTCCAAATGACTTACCTTCGCTCCCACCTGGAAAATCCGGCGTTGATGTTCTCACTGATTTTATCAGGTATCTGTTTCAGTGCGCGAAGGCTTATATTTTGGAACAGCATGCACTCACCTGGCCGTCCATTGAGTGCTCTGCTGAATACATCTTTACTTACCCAAATGGCTGGGCGGATGTACAATCACTTTACCTCCATGCGATCGAGTGCGCTGGTCTCATCTCCAGTACCCCTGAGGGGCGATCCCGTGTCCACATGCTAACAGAGGGTGAAGCAGCCCTTCACTTTTGTGTCCCTGATTATGATTTGCCGAAACCCAATCAAACTGTTCCTCGAAGAATCGTTGTTATTGATGCTGGTGGTGGGACTATTGACCTGGGCATGTTCTTGCTCACGTACGACCCAATCTCATGCGAAGAGATTGCCCCAGCAGAGAGTACGTAGTTATTGCAGACTGAAGCACCGTATTTACTCCACATGTCTCCAGGCCATCTGCAGGGTTCCATCTTTGTTACTCGTCGGGCTAGAACCCTGCTGAAGAGTCTGTGATTTTTCCCTTTGTATCTTACTGGTTACGGAGTTTAGAAAACAGGAAAACTCGGCGACTGGGAACACTCCAGCGAAGGGGAGATATCCGAGTACACTCGTGAATTCAACAATATAACAAAACCTGTCATCAAGTCTGATCAAGAATCGGCTTATATCAATGTTGCTAGTAGTCACTACAGCGACTCCGAGTATAACATCTCATCCGGCATGCTTGCATTGCCAGGGTAAGGTTTTTTGCAATGATGGCGTTCCAGGTGTTACGAATCTAATTTCTTGTCACATAGTAATGAAGCTACCGGCTTATTCTCAGATTCTATCAACGCCATCATCAGCACATTTGAGCGACAAGAGGAACATGCGCTAGTACCGGTCACTGTGAGCATTATCAAGGATAAGCCGTCATATTTATATCTATCACCAGACGGCATTTATGGTTGGAGGGCTTGCAGCAAATGACTGGGTTTGGTCACGGATCAGGTCATATTTCAACACTAGGAACATTGATATTTACCATCCAAATGGTTAAATGCACGTGTTTGCCTCGTGTAATCGCAAGGTTTTACTAATGCACACTTAGCCACAAGGCAGTCGCCAATGGGGCGGTTCTATATCACGTCGATCATGGTGATCATCTAGTCACATGGCGATCTGACCTTAATGCATATGACGTGGTGCGTACTGGTTATGTTGGTAATGCGGTCGGTAGTGCGGTCCATTGACTGCCGTAGATTGAACGTGTCATATCTAGCGTGAAACTAGAACGGTCCGATTTGCGAGGAATTGCTGCCTTCCAGGCTGTTGAGTCCCTCCCCATGCGAGAGAAAAGCTCAAGTGCGTTCATCATATGTCAACTTTCGTGTTATTTACAACCATGATAAATAGCCAATAGGGTTAAATCCCTTGAAAACGAAAACGAAAACCTTCGGGCCATCCTTTGTGCACACGAGCAGAAACATCAATGCGAGGTCCTGTATGCTCAAGGACACATGAACGATTCCGCAACAATCCTTATCGAGATTGTGGATAGCGCAAATGAGGTTGTGAAAGACAACAAATTGATCTCCGACTGGCTTGATGGTGAGTTTTAATGTCGCACTGGCACACGAGACAATTATTCCAGAAAACCCTGTCAGAGTTTGCAGTGCGATGTATATCGGCACTGGAAATAACAGGAGACGAGGCGTCAAACATTGGTAGTCATGAGGATGCCGCTATCGCGTACTCTAATGTGTTATCGCTCAGCAACTCGACCCCGAAGACCGCTCTGATCAAGTGGGCAAGTGCAGTGTTGACGTTTAGTTCAGCGAATGATGCATTGACTACTGCTGCCAAGGTATGTATATTCTCCACAACGACCCGATAATTGACACCAATGTTTATCTGCGGTCAGTTCAAACTTCCGATGTTGGACATATTCTACACGGTTTGCGACGTTTTAGAAGGCAATAATCGCGTCGCCGAGGCAATTGCGTGTTTCCGACAGATGAAGACTGACCTAGACGAAGTCACGGATCCTCCTGATGAGCAGGCGGAGTGGGAACGTCGTGAGTGGAAAGTGAAAATAGTAATCTAACATTATTTATAACTTCCCACAAGAGTTTCAGTGTCGTTGTACAGCAAGATTGGAGAAACTTGGAAACAGCTCAATGGACTCGAAAAACTACGATGATGCCGCAGAACACTTCTCGGTGATACTATCCCTGCTGCAGGACTATGCGGCTGTAATCTCGTGCTCGAGCGTGCAATCGATTTCAAATGCTGTACAGGTTAAATGGGCTACTGCGATGTTGAAATGTGGCACTGTGGAGGAGGCATTCATTGCTGCTGCGAAGGTATGCTCTCCATTCCGTTGCTAGAAGTTGCATTGAAATCTACTATTATTTGTTTCTTTGTTCTGGTCAGCCGGGGCTTCCGAAATTTGATACCTATTGCACATTGTGTGACATCCTGGAGGAAAACAATCGTGTCGCTGAGGCTATCATATATTTTCGACAAATAGAAGCCGAACTAAAAGGTGATGCAGGTTTTCATGATGAGCATGTGCGGTGGGCAGTTGGTGAGTGGCTTCCACACGAACCAAAAATTGTGTGAACATTCTACAGATTTCCAACATCGCTGTAAAGAGAGATTGGAGAGGCTTGGAGAGGCTGCAATAGAGTCCGAAGATTACACTGCAGCTACGGAATACTTCTCGACAATCCTGTTGCTCAACCTCGCTGTAGTGGATAGTATGGATATTCTCATCAAGCGTAGCGAAGTGCGAGTATTGATGAAATCTTGGGATGAAGCATTGAACGACGCAGACCGGGTATAATTTGTCTCGATTCTTCAAACAGTATCATTGATGTTGCATAGGCCATCGAACTTGACTCGACATGTCATCGAGGCTTCGAGATAAAGCATGCCGCATTGCATGGGGCGGGACGCCATGCAGAGGCAGTGGAAGCATTTGACTTGATGCTCTCAAAGCTAAAGGCATCTCCCCACGCAGATATTCGCAGTGAGTTGTTTTCCCTATATTACCTGGATCCATTACCTATTTATTGATATTTATGACAGAACTCCGTCTCCACTATATCGACGCAAGAGCTACAATCCGACACATTGTCGATGACACAATCCGTCCCATGCCACGGGTGCTGATTGATACTGCAACCGGCCGCCTGTATAACAAACTACAACAAGCGAAAGCATTCGAGGAGCTTCCGATTTATAACCAGTTGGTGTCATCAATGACCAGAAAGCTAGATGAAGCACGTATACGGGAGGGAGTGAGGGGGTTCTACCGATATGTTATGTTCTCGCACAAGTGGGAGGATGGAGAGCCCCTCCTTCAACAGGTTGAAAACATCTCAGTCTACGACCTCGAACCATCGCTTGCACACACCAAGCTACAGAAGTTTTACTCGCTTGTGCGTCACCTTGGATTTCGGTGGGCATGGAGTGATACATGCTGTGTGGACAAACTCAGCAACGTGACATTGCAAGAGTCGCTTGTCGCCATGTTCACTTGGTATCGTGGTTCATCCCTCACAATTGTCTACCTTCGTGGCGTTTTGTCTGGATCTCCGACTCCCGGTGGTCTCCAAGGGAGCGTCTGGAACACTCGCGCATGGACGTACCAAGAATATGTTGCTGCAGAGATTGTTCTATTCTACACTGAAGACTGGAAGCCATACCTTGGCTTAAGTCTATCTAATCATAAAGAGTCGGTCAACATTGTCTCCGAGATGCAGCAAGCGACAGGAGTATCTGCAAAGGAGATGGCCGTGCTTCGACCCGGTTTGGACAGGGTGCGCGAAAAGCTTTTTCTAGCCTCCAGGCGTAAAACAACCCTCGTAGAGGATGCGGCGTACTCGCTCTTTGGGATTTTCAATGTCGCTATCCCTGTCATATACGGAGAAGGCAATCGTGCAGTCGGCCGTTTTCTGGAACATGTCCTTACTGGTTCTGGAGATGTTGCCGTTCTGGCTTGGACGGGCGTGTCAGGCGATTATAATAGCTGCCTGCCCAGGGACATCGTTGTCTACAACCCACTTGTGCCACCACACATTCCGGCACCAATCGACGAATCCGAGATGGACAACATTGTGACGGCGTTGCGATCATCCTTGCCTAACCTTGCGTATGTCATGGAGCTCTACAAACAGCTCATCACCCTTCCGTCGCCACCACTTGCGGCCAGTCGACTAAAGCTCCCTGGCATTTCTTCCGCTCTCATTGAACTCATGCAGACCTCGGAATTCTACGTAGGCGACGTCCTTTGGCACGTATATCATGCAACAACATCCATGTTTGGGGAGATTGAAATCAAAACGTCGGAGGACCTCGCGATCATGGAGGACCTATGCCTCTTTCATCCATGGATTCGCCCTCTGCTAGATCAGGAACACGTGCGTGGTGCAGCTGTACCAGACAGAACCACACGTGCGTTACGGCTCTTCGCTCGTCTCAGACAACCATTCGGGGCACTTTTGTTCATGTCACTTTCACGTGTAGAGTACAAGCGCGTTGCAACAGACAGTTTGATCGTAGCTCAAATTGTCAAGGAGGTGATGCTGGAGGACTTGATGGATGGTATCTGTACAATTGAGATACAGTAGTCTGTTCGAGTATCCGCACTAACTTGAAGGGCACATGGATGGATTGCTAATACAAGACTATGGCTGGGATCCTGAAGCGCAAAGTGAGTAAGAAAATAGTCAGACCTAGAGTGAACTTGCCGTCGTTCACACCCCTGGAAAAGGGATCCAGGTCAGACAAAGCGAGGTACACGGAAACGCAACTCGTCACCTCCTTTGACTTCCAGCATAGCTGTGCTTTAAGCTCTGTGAGTCCAAAGTTCACAACTACCTCATATTCCAACTCGTAGTAAGTCCGGCCGGACAGTTCTATTTCGACCACATCCTTGACGGCCTCGCGTAGGTCAACGCGAACCGTACAAAACGCAGAGAAAAATGCTATTGTTCCACATCTTAGAACGTGTAAAGTAAAACAAAGGACAGACAGGGCTTACATTCGTCTTGATCCACCCATCTCGGGTTGGATAACTTGCCTCGGTAGCATGTCAGACGAATCGTTTGGATGCCAAAGTCTTCTGGGTGCCGTTTCATCAGCGAAAATGAGTCTTTGATTTTCGTGTCGTCGCAAACAGGAGTGCCCTACTGATGCATCAATCCAATGTTGGTATCTTCCAAGCGACTCGACAAGGGAAGCCTACCTTACGGAGCTTTGACTCGAAGAACCCTGGAACATAACAATCGCCCGCTGCATCTACGACCCACTGAGCTTTCCTACAAATGTGTTCTGCATCATCCTTGTCTACGAGGAGCTCGCAGACTATCCCGTATGTAGCACGAGTGACTCGAGATGTGACCAAATAATCATCACTACCGATGTAAGATAATACCGCTCCGATAGCAACTGTCCTATTGCTTGGAGTTCGTCAGCTCTGCATTACATAAGAAGCAATGTGAGGCGCATACATATTTTTGTCCGGACGACAACTCTGAATGTGCCTGGCCGCGAAATATGATTGGAGCTGAGACCATACCCAATCGGTTGTCGATAGCTCCCCGAGAAGAAAGGCCGTCTATAAAGTGGAGAATGTAAATGTGTCACGAGTTACTCTGAAATCTTTTGAAACGCACAGTAATTAAAACCTTCGCATATTTCTCCTGTTGCTCAAATCCATCAATGATGGAATCAATAGTATTATTGAATAGACTGGTCGCTTCTTGTCTAAACGACGCGGAATCAGATGAACAACGGCCATGTTTGAACCCAAACAAAAGCTCACCCTGACAACTTCAGCTTCCCAAATGCGATGCTATACTTGGAATTATTGTAGCGGCGGTCAGCAACCCTAATGTAGGCCGGTTCTCGATCACTCTTGATCACGAGCCTGGTTGAACCATCAAATTCGCGTGTGAAATCATCTAATTCCTCTGCACTAGAATGCTCCCAGCCTTGGAGCTTTTCTGTGTTGAGAGCATCTCAGAGTTCGTGGTAGACAGGCACTGAAAAACCACTAACGTTGGATAAGCACCCTGGCCCTACAAGCAACAAACGCTGAACCCTGCAGCCGACCTAGACGCGCGTGAAAGGTCAGACATGGACTCGTTGGTTAGAGGTAGCAACATACACTCCGCTGGTGCAATCTCCTCGCAGGAGATCGGGTTGACCCTCACGGAGAACATGCTCAATTCAATGGTGTGCCTTCCAGTATCGATGATGGACACTGCTTGAGGAGAGGACTAATTAGTTTCCTCATTATCAAGAAGGTTGGGGACACAAAAGTGAATGCGCGCTTCTCCTTCCGTGATTCGATGGACGCGCGATCGCCCCTTCAGGGTGCTGGGGATGAGACCCGCACGTTCAACGGCTTGGCGGTACAACTGTTGTTCGCCTTCTGAACTATCCGGGTGGGTAAAAATTTACTCGATAGTGTCCTCGATGGTTGTCCAAGGGAGTGCAAGATGATGATCAAGAACGTAGATTTTGGCGCAGTGGAAGAGATATTTTATGAAATCCGCAAGTACATCGGCAGTAGATTTTCCAGCCGGGAGTGGGGGTGAATCTTGCAAATAAATGGATGGGAAATAATTCGAGCAAAGGTGAGGTTTCCAACTGGTGTTCAAAAACTCAGTTTGACTGATCGTTATTTGATGAGAAACTTACCGTTCGACTTTTGTCCACCCTTCTGTCTGCGCCCGCTCTACAACGCTTTCAGCAAGCACCTCGGCGCCTACCGCTTGGACAACACCATTCTTGTCGTAATACAAAAGAGATGGCACTTTGGCACCGCCACGGACTAACTCCGTTGCAGGAAATCTACGGCCAATGAAAATAGATTTCAGCCAGGACACGAAAAAGTTGCCTTGTAACTCCAACAATCTCAGGGACTCGACCTGGTTCTAGGATACAGTATGAGATGCCGCTGAAGCTGGTGCCAATGTCAAATCCCAGGACAAGTTTAGTAGGACCAGCATATGGTTTGAAGTTGGGCATGGATTGTTAGTGGAGAGCGAGTACTAGTGGTCCATGAACGTATGTGATTGGCAAGCTGCTTTTATAGATCACGAAACATGGGGCAGTGAGACAGAATCACAATCTTGTACAGGCACCAATGAAAACTGCAGGTCGTTGAAACATGAGTGCATGATGGTGTGCCCGAAATGTATCTTCTCACCAGAAAAGTCAAGCTCACTAATGCAATTTAATCCACCAAATACCGGTGCATACCCTGAACCTCTTTTGCTCTTTTGATGTTGCAGCAGAGTGGCAAAAACTTGAAGGTCTCCTTGAGTTACATGACCGCACTCGGCGTAACACGTGCTGGCCGAAATAAGTAAACCCTTTGCAATGGGTGGGAACTGGGAAGGGCCTAGTGTGCCACGCCCACTCGGCAGCGGTAAGATATAGTGATGAGTCTCCTCGTGTTGCCTGCCAATCATGGGCGGTGTCTCTCTAGCACCTTCTGGAAATGTTTCCATTTTTCATTATGTAGTGGAAATCTTGGCTCGATCCAACTTCCCGGCCCAAACCTAGCCCCCCTTATGAAATCCTGCTTTCCACCCGCCTCTTACCCACCACCACCACCACCTCGTCTTCCAAGATATTTTTCGATGACGAGCTTCACCCCGAGTTGTTCATAGTCACTTCCGCGAGCAACTCTCCCCCCACCGCCAGGATTGTCGATCTGTGCGACATTGTTCCACAATATACTCGTTACGCAGTGCCATATGGGTGGGACTGAAAACTAGAGTATGAAGATGGAGCATTCAAGGAGAAGAGGTTCGATTGGCGAGAACGCACGACGGGAATAATGTTTTTATGGCAACATGGGCGGCGGCAACGCTTGGTGACACTTGCGAATGCGCTGGAGTGCAATGTGAATGTATTGAATGCATCCATAAAACGGGAAAAAGTTCATCGGGCAAGTCGATCCAGCATGGATAGAAATTGCGTTGCAGACAAACCGATCCAATGCAACGGGGATGCTATACTTTGCGATGAGATGGAGACGCTGTGGACATTTTAGAGCAAACAGGGACATAACATGACGGGGAAGGGCGTACAATTTTATCTGACATCAAATACATTTGAACTTTGGAGGGTACGCCATTGAGAGACACACCACTACTACCCGTCAGGTTGACAGGAACGGGTGATCTGGACGATTCAAGCGTCTGATCACGAGCAACGCGCTTGCCTTCAAGGGTACTATCTACTTCGAGTGGTGCGCGTATAACCCAGTTTCTTTTCTCGTCTGACGGTCAAATGTTAGGTTCACGTCGATCGCGTATCGTACTATGTCCCGCTCCAAGTGTTGTACACGGATATATACGATATTGTGGTGTTTTTTTGCATGCAAGATGGATTGCAAGACTGGATGGGAGTGGAGCCGGTAATTTTGGAGGCAAGATGTTCTATTGATTCTGTTCGAAATGGGACTAGTGCTAACGAGACAGATAAACAAAGTGACTGAGAATCAGCACAGCCGAATGTGGCGACGATAAGGTGCGATGGAGTGAAGGAGAGGGCCGCTCTGGCAGAGGTGTGTATAGGCGTGAGAACGCGTGCGAGGCATATCTCCTATCTCACCGATGCCAACAATGGGACCCATCAGCGGATGGCACAAAGGTGAACGCGCCATCCAAGACAAGATGGGCTACGCGGACATCATGTCCCAGGCATGGACGTGGATCGAGCCCGAGATGCCCGAAGAACACAAAGTGTTCTACACAACACGCCTCCCATTTATCCCCGTCACCACCATTGATGACCGACGGCGCCCGTGGGCTTCCATCCTTGCCGGTCCAGACGGTCAGCCTGGCTTCGCAACCAGTCGACATCTTGGCGAGCTGACGTTGAATGCGCGTGTGTGGGAGGGAGATCCGTTCGCTCAGAATGCTGCGGCATCCAGAGAGAGCCCAGTGCTGATCGCGGGGATTGGAATCGAGTTTTCAACGCGGCGGCGGAACAAATTCGCAGGGTACATCGACACCCTCGAAAAGGACGGACCGATATTTCGTGTACAGTCGGTCGTTAACGAAGCCATCGGGTGCGTATTCTGTAAACCACCAACTGTGAAAATTCATCGTGACGTTGCTTAGAAATTGTCCAAAGTACATCAACGTGCGAGATCTCGTGCCGCATGCGAACACACATCCCCGCGTTGTGCATCGACGGCTCGACCTATTACCTCGCGATCGGTTGCCCGAAAACGTTATATCATTTATCCATGACTCGGACACTCTTTTCCTGGGGACCTTTCACAACACTGAAGGGGATGGAGAAGGGATTGCGTCCCATGTAGGTATGAATCAACGTGGTGGTAGACCTGGCTTTGCTCGGGTTCAACGTAGTGATGGAAGGACGCTCGTAATTCCTGATTACTCCGGTGCGTCGATCATGCGAAACCTTGAAACCAAAACCTACAATTTTTACAAGGTAACCGATTATTAACTTCCCTCGGTAACATAGAGGCCACTCCGTTAGCGGGGGTGACATTCGTCTCGTTCCTGACTGGCTCCGTTCTGTATCTCACGGGCGACGCACACAACTTCATTGGTCCCCCTGCACAGCAGCTCATGCCTCGCATCAATGCATTGACAGCTATATACGTGACAGGTTATATTCTGGTGGAGGACGCCTTGCCCGTTCGCCAGAGAGCGGGAACCCAAGTCCAGCGCAGCCCCTACTCCCCACCCGTGCGACAACTTGCAGAAGAGATCACGTCGACGTATTTTGCAGATGACGCCGAAGACTCACATAAGGTGACCCTCACACGCATCGAGCTACATTCACGCGACATTGCAACGTTCACCTTCAAGTCGGCGAAGCATCTCGACATCGTTCCTGGACAAGCGGCCATATTTGATTTCAAGTCGGTCGTTGGCGCTCTGCCGTATCAACACATGGCCCCGGGGAACCCAACGAGCGTCAACGACGACAGGATACGTACCTGGACGGTCTCTGGATCGAGCAGGTGGCAGTCGTCCACAGAGAAGACAAATACACCCGCCGGTCCTCTTTCTCTAATGCTCACGATGCGGCATAAGCCAGGGGGTGTAGTCACCAGCGCACTCTTCACGATCGTACACCGACTGGGTGAAGCTCGCCAGGATCTCCTCCAGGACGCACGGCCCTTGCAGCTCAGTGTGCCTCTCGTTGGTATTGCAGGAGACTTTACCTTGCCGACGGGTTTGGATACATGCTCTTCTGAGGAGAAAGAAACCTCTACACGCGTCGGTACTCAAAAGTGGCTGTGGATCGCGGGTGGAATCGGGGTAACGCCGTTCCTGGCTATGTTGGCAGCCTTAAAAGAGAAGAAGTGCAACAGCGGCAGCGAGGACTTGGATGATATCGTCCTTCTGCTGTCCACCCGCGAGCCTGACGTGCTACTTCCGCTGGTTGTTCGCGCCCTGGAATACGCGAGCGATGATTGCCTTGGAGATCAACCTCGGAGCAAATTGTTGATTCATTTTTTTTCTAGATCGCCTACGTCGTCTTCCTTGGTTACTACAGGAAGTCGATCTGCGTTTGCCATCGAGGTGACACAACACAAAGGTCGAGTGGACGAGGAAACATTGCGTGCGCTGAACTTGAAGGACTTACTAGACAGGCAAGTATACTTGTGCGGGCCCGAGGGCTTTGAACAAACGGTACTTGCCGCATTAAATGGAATGGGGGTGGGGTCCGGAAAAGTCAAACGGGAGGCATTCGCGTATTAGCATTGATGACATCATGACTCGGTGAAGCATGTACTTACTAACACAAAAACCACATTGTTTGGCTGGGTATGTAAGGAATAATTGGATGCAGAATTGCAGGAATGTCTAATTAGAGATGAGCGCCATCAGTGATCAAATGAACCGGATAGGGTACATCAAAAAGCCTCACAAATGAACTGGTGGTATGTCGTTGGTTTGGGTTCATTCATTCACGTCGCGGTTGCAGGCTGGCTCACGTGGTTGCAACGGATTTTGAGCTAGGCGTTTTCATGTTGTGATATAAGGGTAATGAGAATAGATGCTTGACCAATTGCCAGTGATTCACATAGTCATGGCCATAGAGGATGCATCGTTTCTGTCGCTTCGTAGACTAGGCAGAGTTCATATCGATTATAACTCGTCAGAATGCTCACTAGTAGGCAAGAAAAAGTGTCTGAGAAAGAAACATTGCAAAAAGAAGCTTGAGTTGCAAACTTTTGAGGACAGATGCCCACTGGGAGTATGAGGATGGGGGGTACGCTAGTATGGAAATGTTTAATGAAGGGAAACGGGTTAACATTTGGGCATTTGGCAGTTAGGGTATGACGTGGTCGAGATGGGCTAGCGGGCCTATTAGTAGAACTTCATGCACAAAGTGACAAACGACATCAAAGCTTCAAATTGAAAAATGAGTAAGTAATTATAAGTCTGCTTCGTCCTTCTAGCTGCCTTGATTGTGGCTAAACTGATGTCGTTGCTTGGCCCTGCAACCGCATGATCTCTCTGAGCAAAGTTGTCGTGAGGCGGATCTGAGACCACACTTGCTGGTGAATGTTCGAGCCAAGGTACGTAATACCCTCATGGGCCGTTCCATGTACCATCATGGGGAATCACACGTCTTCACAGAAGAAGGCCAGTAAGGCCAGGTCGGACATGATCGACCGCCAGCTCGAGGAGGATTTCAAGAGACTCAGGAGAGAATGCAAGGTGTTGTTCTTAGGTCCGTCTCTTCTCCATCCCTTTGGGCGCCTCTGCTACCTTGTCGTTTCTAGGATCGCGTGACTCTGGCAAATCTGCCATTATCAGGCAGATGATTATCCACGAGACTGGCTCCACAGAAAAGGAGCACACGACTTACCAATCCACCATCTACCGAACCATGCTCGACAGTGCAAAGGGGATCATTTTCGCCATGCAAAGGGCCGGTCTCGACTGTGTGGAGCCAATTAATCGTGTAAGTCTCATGTTTCAACCTTGTCCCGACTGCCGTCACCCCTCCCCAGATCCACGCCGACCGTATCTTAAACTACCACATAGACCCGTCTCCCAATAGCGTCTTTCCCCCTGACATTGCAGACGCTATCCACGAATTGTGGAAAGACCCCATCGTCCCCGAGGTCATGGAACATAGCAGTGAACTTCATCTTGTGGAGAACGTGTCCTAGTTGGTCATCCCATACATCATTCCGTTCATTCATCTCACTCTCAGTGTACAAGTTTCCTCACCCATGCTCAACGTATAGGCTCCCCAGATTACCAGCCAACAGAAGACGATATCCTACAAGTTCAACTACAGTCTACGGGCATCATGGAAACAAGATTCACAGTGATGAACAGCCTCCAGTTTGCATCCCCTTGCCGTTTCCCGTCCCATGCTGATATTGTCTAGGGCACATATACTTGACCTCTGTGAACAACACTGGAGACGACAGAAATTGTTTCGTTGCTTTGACTGTGTCACAAGCATCGTTTTTTGCGTTTCTCTTTGCGAATATAACGAGGTCTTGTTGGAAGATAAGAGTCAGGCAAGTCTCCTGATATGTATCTCTGATCATCAATGAACCTATGCCCTGATAGACTCAGATGGCGGAGACAATTATTTTCTTTGATTCCATCGTCAACTCGATATGGTTTCGAAGCACGTCTATCGTTCTGCTTTTTACCGATATAGGTGCCTTCAAGACCAAGCTATCTGTGGTTTGTTCCATAACTCATCGGTGTTGACCATTCTGATGCGCTGTTGATTAGTTTCCACTTGATAATTACTTTCCAGAGTACAGTGGTGGTGTTGATATCAACAAAGCGACTAAATTTATTTTAATGAAATTCATGGAAAAGAATCGAGCGCGCCTGTCGGTCTATCCGCAGTACGTGTCAATGGTACATCCTCATACTCGGCTCACACCCGTGACTAGTTTTGCAGAAGCAGCGGACACGACCAACGCGCGTTTGATATTTGTAGCTGTGCGGGAGACGATCCTGCACCGTGCAATGAGAACACCAGAAGCACTATGACCTATGTACATGCTTTAGTCATTGCATTTCGTTGTTCAGTGCCATCGATCACGCTTTGTACGTCGTCTTTTTCGTGCACCAATCCCCTGTTTCATACACATCAGCTCTCCATTTATCATCCAGTTGCACCACGTCGCTGCTTTCTTTTCCACGTATATGAAGCTGTCTACTATTATTTACAGTACCACGTACATGATATAGATACGTAGATACATATGTACATCCTCGATAGCTCCTCAAATCAACTTCTCCGCAAGTTCATCGTCTCGATCGTACACCAGGGCTGTCCATGGTCACGGCAGCATTTTCGACGCAGGGGGCTTGCAGACGGCATACTATGCGTAAGGGATGCACCTCGACAGTTGCTGCTGCCACTCGCCTCGATATGTACGCCTTCTCATTCTCGGCTGCAATGAAACCCCCGGTAGGGTTGTGGCGAGGTGTTTGAACCGACATGCACCAGTCATGACAGTCTTGGGGTACGTCAACGGTCCCGGGTAGTTCACGAGTTCTGGAGTGCGGTATCGGGCAACAAGGGAGGTATTACGTTCCGAATACGCAAGTTGATAATGCGAGGACACCTGGCCAGGCTGGACTTTGCCATGAGCAAGCTGGGTGGCATGTCGAAAAAGTGCTTGCAGTGCAGATATAACGCGCCGAATGGAAACGAACGACGGGCAGGCCGGTAGCGATCAGTTCAGGTCCGGAGAAGAGCCTACATTCCCGAAAAGGCAAGCACTGTGACTCTGTTTCTGAGTCGACTCAAGTCGTAGCCCAGTATGATTTCTTCCTTTCGTTCATTTACACATCAGAAACTTTCCTCGTTCAAGTTTCACCATGTTTGAGTCGCGTTTCAACGTCCAAGACTCGCAACTTATATCCGATTTGCTCCGTTTGTCCACAAAGTCGCCCAGGCTCGTCCGGTCGACCGTGTATACCGCCCCGTCAGACCCGACGGTCGAGCTTCGGAGTTGGAAGATGAACGAGTTTAAATACTATGATGTCCCGTCGCCTTTCCCTACGCTGGCCCGAGGGCTGTTCAGTAGGGAGTTGGACGAAGAGACCGGAAGCGATCAACCTCGATATCAGATTGTCGCGCGTGGATACGATAAATTCTTTAACATCGGGGAGGTGCCATGGACGGACGTATGTGCTCCATTCTCTACGTTGCACGATGAAATACTTCTGATCCTCACCTTCGTTTCGCCGCGTATCGGTATGTCCGCAATAGTGGTCTTCCTTGGAGGGTCATACCGGCCCAGATTATACCCTGTCTGTCAAATCTAATGGATGCATAATCTTCATCGCTGCCATCTCGCCCACCAAGTTGATTGTCACCTCCAAGCACGCGCTGGGAGGGATGGATGGGGTCCGAGAGACACATTCCCAGGCCGGTCATAGATGGCTCAAGATACACCTTTCATCTAAAGAAAAAACGGAAGAACAGCTCGCAGCCATTCTCTACCAGAATAACTGGACTGCTGTCGCAGAGGTGTGTTAACGCGCAGCGATCGGTGTTGCGAACTAACGGTCGTTTCTCAAGCTCTGCGATGACGAATTTGAGGAACACGTATTGCCGTATCCTCCAGAAAGGTCGGGCCTTTATCTGCACGGCATCAACGAAAGCAAAACAGAGTTTCGCACCCTCCCAACCCCCGTCATCGACACATTCGCCCAGGAGTGGGGGTTCTTGAAAACGGAAACTATCGTATGCAACACCCTCGCCAAGGTGAAACAATTCACGGACGACGTCGCCAAAACCGGCAAATGGAAAGGAGAGTCCGTGGAAGGCTTCGTCGTTCGCACTACAATCGTCGACCAAAAACCGGGCATGACGACTCGCGATAAGCGCCCGCCATACCCGACCGGTTCTTCGTTCTTCTTCAAGGTCAAGTTTGACGAGCCTTATTTGATGTATCGTGACTGGCGGGAGATCACAAAGTCGCTCTTGTCGGCCCAGGGTTCACTCAATCATGCGACGATCCCGCAGTCCAAGCTGAAGCGCAAGGAGACGCAAGTCTATGTCAAGTGGGTCAAGAACGAGATCAACAAAAACCGGGACGCGTTTCAGGGATATTTACAGGGAAAGGGAATCATAGCCACGAGGGAGCGCTTCTTGAGGTGGTTGGATTCGGAGGAAGGGAACACGGACCCGTCAGACACTGAAGAACCTCGTCAAAATTTTGGAAGGACCATCATCGTGCCTGTCGCTGTTCCGGGGTGTGGTGAGTGAACGCCTGTTTTCTTCAATGGTCAAGCTGATGTCACCGATACTTAGGCAAGACGTCAGTCGCCATCGCACTCACCCATCTCTTTGGGTTTGGACATACTCAGAGCGATGACGTGCAAGGAAAAAGGCCTGCCTCTACCTTTATTAAAAACGTCGTCGGTCTCCTCGATATGCATGACGTCGTTATCGCTGATAAGTGAGTCCACGATTTCCTCATGGAGGGTCCATCTACAACCTACTACGTATAGAAACAACCATCTGCGAGAACACCGAAAGGCTTTGCGAGATGCTGTTTCTCGAATGCATCCACCAGTCCGTCTACTCGCTCTCAATTGGGCTCTGGGCGAGTCACGTGCTACGATCCTTCGCGTGTGTAGCGATCGCATCTATGGTCGTGGCGATAGACACCAGACGCTACGTGCAAACAAGGACAGCAAGTCGCACGAAGACATTATCTGGCAGTTCATCAAAAACAGAGAGGAACTTGATCACGCTGAAGTGGACGAGAGCATCGAGATGGCCATTAATGAGCCACTCGAGAAGGCGGTCGCCCGTGCAGTCGACGGCTGCGTCGAGGTCCTCGGCTTGGCGCGCCCTACCGAGGAACAGATGGACGCGGCCATCGCCGCTGCTCAGGGGTATGCGCCACTCAAATCGAAAAAGGCAGGCAAGAACGAGGGCAAGGGCAAGGTCAAGAACCCGCGCTACTTTGGGATCCTGGCCGAAATAAACCTCGAAGCGCTCGTGGAAGCTCAGATGGAGCAGGCGGAAGACGTCCCATACAACGGCAAGGCGTTTTGGGCCGAGTTGGTACGCGAAAAGCGGATCGCGGATAGACCGCACGTCACCCTCGTGCACCAGGCGGAGTTGCCCGGAGCAGCGGACCTTTGGGCACGGTGCACAGCACTCGATCAGCTGCCGTCCCCGCCGCTCTTGTCGTTTGCGCTCGGACACCTCCTCTGGAATGACAGGGTAATAGCAATCACCGTGGACGATGTGGAGCTCGCGAGGGACCCCGCCAACGATGAGGATACAGGGCAGGAGAAACACGCGTTCTTATCATTGTTGCCCGCCGAGGTGCGTGCGGGCCTGCACATCACGGTGGGGACTGCCAACGCGGACGTCTCGCCCTACGAAGCGAGAGGTCTGGTGGAGGTGTGGCACCAGGGAAAGCGACATGGGATCGGTTCGCTGGAGCTGGAAGGGTTGTCGGCCAGGGGTAGGATCAGGGGATTGTCATGATATCTCATGCGACATTCGAGTCTGTACACATATCATTCTGCACAGATTGCGAGGTGTGACATGACACGTAGGCGAACAGGCGGCGGTTTGATTTCGTGGGCTGGATGTGTGCACTGCTGCACCGCATTGTAAAGGAGAGGGGATCGGGGATCATTGACGGCACCACGGTACTGTCTGAGCACCCACACGTGTGCTGGTTCCCAGAGTGAAGCAGGCGGTCCAACGCGCGCTTGATCATGCAAGGGATAGCAACCGTCAGATTGGGAGATAATCAACCCCAACCGAGAACGGCGTTGCGCAGGCAACGAGCGAGGTCGAATCAACCATTTGGGCCCTTCCAACAAAGTGTCCGAGTTTCTCCCCGCTAGCGGACTCTTACACATGTCCACAATGTGGCATTGTGCAGAAAATTCCAGAACGTGGAACAGGCGTACCCGGAGCAACGCTGACGTCCGGTAAACTGACGAAGGGATTGATAAGATGCCGTCAGTGCTACGTTTGCATTTCTCATTGTTTTCGGACTGACAGATAGGGTTGACAGGCGGAACGGCTCAAGGGGAAAAAAAAAGGCGGTGTCCAACCAACACGGATGGTACAGTTGTTGACGGCAAACTTGAACGCAGCCACCTGACCGAACGAGACACATGGTGGCGGCCAAGTCCGGCGTGACCATGAGCCATGAAAGCTCGTTCATGAGTGGATCCCGCGTTGACATCTCGCAAACGCGACAAACATACAACAGCAGCATCGCCTGCTTGCTTGTTTTCTCGGTTTAGATGAGTACTTCCGCGCTGACACAGCAGATTAGAAAGCACACCCACACAAGATGGCACAGCAATGACATCGCGTTTTTCCGTTACTGTATATATGATTGGAAAGGTGAGTGTTTTGTGGTAAACAACTACGGCAGAAGGAGAACACCGTGTCCACCCGAATGACCGCAGGGTTACGTGCCAGGAACGTCAATCCAGTTGGTTGGGCCCAAGGCGTCTCCACATAGATGTGCCTTATAATTGAGTTCGTGTTCCTAGGCTGTACGGCCATCTTTCCCATGGCATGTCAAGCATGGTCTAGAATCCCAGAAACTCATGAGAAATTCCAGAACGTCAACAGCAACGGTACGTGTTATATGGCTTTAGTGCCTGAGTAGGGTGCCAGAGGTATGGTTTCTATGTGCAATCATACCTGAATCACCCCGTGGCGAAGGAGGGAGTGCCTGTGTACTGTACAGCGAAAGTAGGGTTACGTGGGCCAGTGACCCTTGCTATGAAAGTGAGATGCGGTGAAGTTCGGTTCCGACGATCCAACGGCGAATGGCTCGCCGTCCGGTGTTGGAAAAGCAGATCCAAACGTAATTTCAACGACGTTGGGTCCTGGAATGGCTGTACTTCTGGAACGAGCGGGAAGGGACATGACCCCCGCATCTGCACAAATTGCGTACCTGGAAGATCCTGTGAATATCAGGATCAGACACAATGACAGGCAGGACAGGAATTACGATGGAATGTGTCTTTTGCAGCATGTTGAGGCAGTTTCTCATCATGATGCATGAGATGTACATGCGCAAGAACATAAAACCTTGCCGCTGATTGGTTGCCCCACTCAGGCTGTGCATGACGGATCAACAAAGAGCGATGTCCTGCCAAACGTTTATGTTCATCATGCCCCTAATTGAAACGAGCCTGTTCGGGGACTTGATGGCTCAAAGCCCCCTGCCCAGATGCCCAGACACGTGAAAACGCGGAGGTGTCGCAAACGATCATGAGACCAACCTGCACATGAGTCCTGTTGTGCTGTCGTCTCCACGCATGATCATCAAACTTACACAACATCGGTTCGAGTTTGAGTGGCCGTGCTCAAGGTGCATCACGGCCGTCACCTCACTGTGGGCAGGTGACTTGAGGTTCAAATCGGCAAGATAGAGCACTTTGAGAAAACCTGCAAACCGCATCACGGCGGGCGTCAGGGGAGTCACTTGCCCACTTCTGGATCACCCCGCGAAAGACCAGGTTGGCCCCCATCTAGGTGGCCGTGCACTGTTACTGCCAAGCTGGGGATCAAGCCGAGTAGAAGGGCCAAGCAAAACAGAGCCTTTAGTCAACAAATGAAAATGAGATCATGGAAGTACAACAAAAAAGCTAATTTCACCAGAGATAATCGAGTTTAAAGCTCTAATTGCGAGAGTCTTCTGAGCCAAATTAACGTCAGCGTTGTCGCTAATCTTGGTCGAAATCAAAAATCTACCCACAGACCGTCAGCGAACGAATGTTTATTTCTGGCATAAAGCGTTTACCAAACATGCCGCCTCAGGTCAATATCCCAAAACTGGACGGAGATCGAATTGGAATCAGAGAGTGACTCTTTTGAGCTTAGGCTTACCCCGGATACCATTGGGCCCTTTTACAGTAATAAAACGTCCCGATATACCGGGAAATGCCAGATTGATCATATCCATTTCATGTGAACGAGATCGGGGCTCTCCGTGGGCGGTTGTCCCTGCAGCTGTTGTTCAATGTGCGATCAGATTCATGTAAATGACCCGCCATTTTGCGCTCCTTAGGGGGAAAAGGGGTCAATTGTGGTCTGGCATGTAATCTAACTGACCAGTTAATGTCGCCGTGCATGATATGATGGGATTGGCCGTTTCCAGCGCGGGTGTAGTATCAGGAGGACCCCGACAGATCTCACAACACGTATCACCTTCCAGGGAAGCTAGCGGAACGGATCGGCGTACATTGGGACGTGGTAGGGTGGTACGTGAAGATAGTACACCAGTTTGAGTTGTTGTTTCCTATTGCCTGCCCCGGGCCGCTCTCTCCGGCTCAAACTGCGGCAACGTTGAACGAGAACGTGCAAGTCGGAGTGGTCCGTTACGGTCTTGGATCCGTCCATTGCCGTCAGGGTTACATTGCAAACTTAACCACATGGGAGAGCTTGTAATTACGCGGCTACGCCACTGTTCACACAATACTAAGAGAGAAGAAAACTCTGTTTGTACATAATGACCTAGTTGAGTAATACTTGCTTTTTTCGGAAATTTTGGCGAGATCCAGTATGCGCAGCCTTGTCAGATGCGGGTCGTCACCAATTGTCACCAACCCATCCGAGCCTCCTGTCCATTTCGGGGTCTGCAGGCCTTATGACCTACCCATATCCGTACCGTACTAATTCCTGCTCCGTGCAGCTTATAAGTAGCTGGGAAAATCCATGATTAAATCTCCACCCACCGACCGCATATTGCCCCTCTGCTATCTGCCGTTTGGGTACCATCATGAAGCACCTCCCCATTGAACTCGTCGGTGTCGTGGCAGAGAACATCACCTCTACCTCTGACCTGCTCGCCTTTCGATTCGTCAACTCGACGTGCCACCACCTCGTCACACCACACGTTTTCCGCACATTACACATCCGCAACAGTGTAATCAGCGCGCAAAACTGTGGAAGCATCCTCGCGTCACCCTCTCTCGCCCCCTACGTGCGCGAAGTGGTGTATGATCAACGCGATTATGCGCAATTTTGCCTTCTTCCAGCTGGCGTCGAGGGTAATTGCATTTCGTCAACCCTCTGCCTCGCAAAACAACTGACATCGAGCACAGGATCTTGTGATGAGCTCGAAATCGCGGACCTCGAGGACGCTTTGACAGAGGCTTTTTGTTCATTGCCAGGTTTCAAGAACCTCGAGAGTGTCGTTCTCAACTTTTGGCCCTCGTTCCGTTCCCAATGCGGCACTGAGATCCAGGAACATCCCTTTTGGTTCACCAACCGTCAGATCACCGTGTTGCACGCCGTCCACCATGCGTTGAAGACGTCTTGCCTCCGTTCACTGGCAGTCAAAAACGTTATTTTGATGGCGCCAGGCTGCTACGATTTCGTTTCCTCTGTGGCGAACTCTCCGCTGCAACACTTTTCCATGTCTGTCGTCGCGAACTCGGAGCTGGGTGGCTGGTCGGGTTCCAAGTCTATCAATGGGTCACTCAGCCCGTTGCTGCCGTTGTCGAACGCGAATCTGAAATCACTCGAATTACGCAGTCCTCAAGGTCTCTATCACAGTTACAACACCCAACTCCAGTCTTCCTATTACCCCGCGCTCGAGACACTCGTTCTCGAGAACATCGTGTTTGATCCGACGCCCTCTGCTGATGGCATCGAGGAGTTCATCGTTCGTCACAAGGGATCTTTGCGCCGTCTGGAGTTCCGCTCGTGTTCTAGTTACGTGACCAACGTTGCGACCCCTGTCCGA
Organism: Boletales sp. KT-2023b; assembly: GCA_038089675.1. Lineage (NCBI taxonomy): Eukaryota > Fungi > Basidiomycota > Agaricomycetes > Boletales > Boletales sp. KT-2023b. Next base: position 27,599 of record JBBPLE010000180.1, read on the forward strand.
AGATGGTCCACGATCTGGGGGCGTCTTGCAGCAGAGCTTGACAGTCTTACAGAGATAGTGGTCGACAATGTCCAACAAGGTTATGCATTACTGGACGGGATACACGGATTCATTCCGCAGCCGCCACCTCTGGAGGCTACCCAAGAGGACGAGGAACTCGTTTTGCAATTTAGGGATCGCGTGCACCTCCGATCGAGTTTCCTCTAAAACATATCTTTGGATGGATCTTTTTAGTCCCTCGTTTTTCTTTCCTTGTTTGCACCCGGATTAGCTGCTCAAATCATCGCCCTGTATTTTATAACATGTACTTGTACACTTTGATAGCACTTTGGCAATTCTTTTTTTAGTTCAGAGGTTTGGCTGAAAAATAGATTCCGCACAGCATGCTAAAATGAAAAATGATGATATTCCATGATGGTCTATGTATTCGTGAGAGGGATGGTCTGATGGTATCTCAGAAACTGTCCACTAAAAATAGACAGGTGGATCCTGTGGTGTCGCTGGCCCATGGGGCGTCTATCATGTAAGTGGAGTGATGTCGCATGATCGGAACAATTACACCCCCATCTAGCACAAGTCCTCCGAGGGATACGCTCATTCCCATAGAACGAACCGGGGATGGATTGCGCAGCATGAACATCGTCTAGGGATAACCCTCCGCAGTTCCTTCCTGACGTCGTGCGCGTAAAGAAAGATGTGTAGTAAGAGAGATTAGTAGTGGATACGCGAAATCGGCAAACGACATCATTTATTCGCGCCGGGCTAGTGCTCCGCAGCAGCCGAAGGACGTCGAAATTTTCGAAGACCTGTCGTTGTCAACCTTGTATACCAAATTGAAACACGTGTCCACGGGTGCTATGCGCGCGGGTCTGGACGGATTGCTGTTTTGCACGGATATGGGCGAGACGGACGGTTTCGGTCGAGCCGCAGCGCGTTTTTTCGTGTCGGACCGGGGATGTAAGTCGAATCGTTCGTTGGAACGTCGCACCTTGTCCGTCCGCAGCACCCCTTCCGATGGGCTGCGTGCGTCCTCAGGATCGATTCCAACTCCTTTTCGAGCGAGGCCATCACCCAGTTCATGCAAGGGCCTCCACGACGTCCCCCCCCCCAAAAAAAAGAACAGTGATTCAGCCTTGCTTCACCCATCGTTTCAGGCGGATTCATTTGCGCAGAACTCGGTCGATGGTTGTTCCCCTTCGCAACGTACCCTCCGGTGATAGGTCGGCAGCGCAGAATGCTTCCCTAGTCCGCAGCAGAATCCTTTTTTTTTTTTCATGACGGGTAACTCGATCGGTGGTTATCGCAGGTATTCGGCGCAGGGCGTTGTCATTCCCATCTGTCGGACGAGGCCAATCCGATGTTGCATCTATCTTGGTCCCCGACTCGCGGCGTTTCTGTCACAAGACCGCTTTGTCGAGACAGGCACCATCGCCGATAGTATCGATACGTTCGAGCGTGCGGTGCAACCCGGCGTTCAATGTTCGATCGCGTTTCGTCTCGCCGCCGATGAGAGATAGGCTTGCAGCGCTTTTTGTTTCCGCGTGCGGACTTGCTTCTGGTCTCCGCAGGAAGGGTGCTAGCTCGGGTGACAAACGAGACAGCGACTGTGCGGTGTACCCCGGCCATCGCTGGAACGTCCTTTCAAACCGAACACCGTGGTCCGTATCACGCTGTCCGAGAGACGCGTGGGGCTTTCGCCCCCCGCAGATCGTTTCGCCATGCAAAGTTGCCATTATTCACCTTGACATGCGTGCGCCGCGTGACTTCGGGCTCGTTCTCTGCTCCCCTTGCGCTCACCGCGCAGTCAATTAGCATTCTTTCATTCTTTTTTTGCACAACAAAACGCGCGATTCGATGCTATCGGCATGGTCCGGCGGACGTGGACACGGACGCGATCACCACAAGCGATGGTGTTTTCGAAAAGTGCGAGCCCGCGTACATACGGTGGGCGAGAAGGATTGGGTCGTTAACTTTTTGTGAGGCCATCGGGCACTCCTTCGTTGCTTCCCAAAACGGTTTGACCCTTCTCGTCCTACCGTACCATGGGGTCGGCTCTAACCGGCCGAGCATCCTGCGGCGCGCAACAACAAAGGTGCGTCGACGACGTCATCCCCAACCCCATATGTTCATGGCGTAGTAACATGTCACCCACGGGCGCCGCCGTCACTGTTCGTTTCGGAAACGAACTCGCGTCCTTGCTTAGTAGTAAGTACGTATAAGTGAGAAAGAACAACAACGCCGCAGGAGGACCCCGGCAGATAGGTTCCCATCACAGCACGCCTTCAAGTCTAAGCTTCGTAAGCACAAGTGTGCCTCGTTCCCGAAATGCATTCCCAAAAAAATGGTCACAAGGGTCTCATTGAAACAAAAAAAAAAAGCCTGACGGGTGTCCCCGATCGGGACGGTCGCTCGCCGCAATGACCTGATGCGGAAGATGCCATACGTCGGTAAAGTCGCATCGTTACATTGATGCGGTGACGCCATGGTGTGGTGCCAATGAAAGGGGGGAGAGGGGGGGAGGGGTCGCTGTGCGCCGGGGTTGATCGGGCTATCTGGAAACTTTGCAGTGCGATCGCCCCTACGACGTAAGATATCCTCGAGCTCAAGGATCTTTCCGGTCCCATCCATCATAGGGCACAGTGGCGTGGCTCGAGTGAACCGTAACGAGGCACGTCGGGCGTTGGAGAAGTACCACTTAATAGTACGAGGCAGGGAGGACGTGATGACCACTAGTGCGAGAAAAAAAAAATAAGTGAATACGGCATTGCACAGGAGAGGCGAAGTCAGTCTTTTCTTGGCTCGATATCCTTTTTTTTTTGCCTATCACGGCATGGCTCCAATCTGATCAATCAAGAAAAGCACGCGTTCAGCCCTTCATGCCGCGTCAGCGGATAAAGCGAGTCGTTTAACATCGAAATGGTCCCCCTTTTGGTTAGTTTGAAAAGCGAGCCGACAAACCTACTAACTGGCTGAGGAGATGTTGGGCAACCAGCCAATCGGATGCCTTCGCTAGCGTGTAACATTCCATCCACTCGATTTTAAGCGTTCATTTCCAACGGTTTGCAGAAGACGGGGATGGGCCGTGTATGATAGCATCACGTTCACCACGTTGTTCGGTTGAACGTAGAGCCATATGTATCGAATGGTTATGGATGGCCAGGCCGCATCTAGAATTGATGCTGTACACGATCACTGAGCCTACGTGAGACTCGGCGGGAACTCTGATTGGACTGGCGAACGAATTTTATGGTACCTTCCCAAATATATCCTGCTCGTTCGAGCACTCTGAATAGCGCTTAGAAATGGTTATGGGCCACTTGGGCCACTAGTGTGCATACTCCGGCTCCACCGGGCAACGCATCCTCGGAGATTTGCGCTGATAATGTCGTTACCTGTGCCTGTGCGTGCTCAGCACCAACTTGAAGTGGTGTTGTGAGACATGCAATCTACATAAACTTGGCATCAATCGATCTTGTGTGACCGAGGCGAACAGGGATGGGATGGGATGGGTGGCTGGGGGTACGACCTACGAAAGGCGCCAAAAAAAGTGGAGGTTTGTGATTCGGAGACTTTTTCTGTCCGTGATAATCATGGATCGCCTCGGCGAAAAAAAAGGGGGGACTCGTTTGTATAGCGGTGCACAATTAGTTTGACATACATATGTACCGTCGTAAACTTCTCGTCAACCACAGATCGTGCATGTCTTTCTACGTTCGAAATTGAAAGCTGATGCCCCGGCCAACGTCCGCGGCTACAATGTCGCGAAACGACCAACAAAATCTTTTGGGAGTTAAGGCGAGCTCTCCAGAGATTTCATGACAATTTCGCTTCCTCTCCGGTTGACCGAGGTGCCAAGGTATCCTCGCATATAATGGCGGGGGGGGGGGGTCTTGGGAATTCAGTTATGCGTTCGCAAGCGTACTAGAACTTACTTTGTTCCGCGTGCGTTGACCGGCGAGAAAACGAGCAAGGGTGCTTCCATCGTCGCGCGGGTCGACCAACCAAGCGTGGCTCCGCTCGTCGGGCTCACAACGGATCTCCTCGTGTTTGCGTCACCATCGAGGCTTCCAAACAACCCCAGTTCCACGTCCCTCTCCTTGCCGCCCTTCTGTGTGTCCGTCAAAGACCATGGGTAATGCGATAGGCAGGTTGCGCGATTTCTCCGTGTAGCTGTGCTCAACGGATGATATCAAGGATCGGGTCTCCCCGCTGTTGAGACGCTCAACCCATCTCTGGACACCCTTTTCCTGAGGTTTCTGCATTTTCTCGGACCCAGACGACCCAGACGACGAAACACGACCGATCTGTTTTCGACAGCATGCAGGCGGCGGATTGAACGGACTGTCCAGATCTGATGGCCGTCTTGGCAGATATTTCTCGTCCGCAACTTTGATCTGACCACCTACACGGCGCGACGCTCACTCATGTCCTGCTTGTCATCGAGGAGATCGAGAAGATAAGCGTTCGAGTTCCGGGATCCAGGATAGAAAGGTAACTCGGCGTAAATTGAACCGACGACGCGGATGCATTCCTGATGAAGAGATATAAATCTGGGCAAGAGAAGAAACCTTTCCGGGGGGAGGCAGTGTTGGTGTCAATGACATCAGCGATCGAGACTATCGTTTCGTACCCAAGTGCTTCTCTGCCAGGTCGGGTCGCTGGCGGCTCCGACATCGACGAACGGGATGTACTTGCCGACAACTTGTCAGCGATCACGTCCACATTTTGATGTGCGCTGGGTATGGGACACTCGTGATTTTCAAGCGATGCCATGCTCAACAACAAATCGCGCAGCAAGCCTTGATCCATAGGGCTGAACGTTTGCGGTATTCGGATGTGGCACGGACGTGGTGGGCGTAACTTGCTTCCTCATCGTCTTGTGGTCTGTCTGAACGTGGTTTTCGTAGCGCGTTCGTTTTGATCACTTGTCCATGGTTTATGCGATCAGTTGCCGAGTATTTTCACAGAGTGGTACGGCGTCGTAATATGGGACACGGAGAATGGGGATGATGTTACTGCTCAGCCCGCTGTCCCGGTGCTAGTTCCGAGTGGTTGCGGCGATGGGATCCGGTGTCCCCGAAAGTGTCTTCGTGATGTATTCCAGGAATGATTTCCTTGGGTGCGTACCCTCCTTGGATGCAGATGTACTCGCGCATCCCGCTGTTTAGGCAAGCGGTAGAACTATCTGGATAACGACATATACAATACAGGAGAAATCAATTCGATGCGTACAAGAAACGCCTGATGGTCATAAACAGGATACAAAAGGAACGCGATGATACAATACATACGTGATAGCGCTAGAAATACAGGATCCAATCACAGCGATTCCACGACCAACGCGTAGCTCGCCCTTCTGCCACTCGCCTGCACCTGGAGCGAGACGCGGAGTTTGCGCCGCTCAAACGCACACTGGTTCCAAATCTGCACGAGCGCGCGAACCTCTTGGAGCGGGTTCCGAGCGAAACAGGTGTCGTAGATGGGGAGGACACGGTGGGCGAGGAGGGGTGTGATGGGGGGTCGGGCACGGCAATCACGGGCTGCGATGGTGAGGTCGGCGAGGAAGCGGACCCAGTCAGTGCGGGTGATGCCGTGTGGGTCGAGGATGCGGCAGGGATAGAGGGGGCGGAAACCGTCTGCGAGGGAGTCGGTGAGGGCGGGGATGCGGAAGGAGGGGAAATCGTGGGAACGAATGCGGAGTGGGGAGGGGGTGGAGAAACAGGACGGGGGTGGGTCGAGTGGCCGCCGTCTGCTAGATAGGGGCGTGCACACGTTCTCAAACTGGGGCTCCCATGGCGGAGGAGGAGGCGACTCTTTGTCCAACCAGAAATGGACCCGGGTCATGACCGTCTGCCTTGAATAAATTATATTACAATATTATTTTTATTATACAATAAAATCGCCACGTGCGCGCATTTAAGCCTTTTCACTTCAACGACGACAACGACGACGACGACGACGACGGCGACTATGCGTCCCCTCACGCTGCACGTCTCTGCCCTCAGCGACGCCGAGTACGACCTCTACACTTCCTCGCTCGCCGACTTGTCCGTGGCCTCTCCCACACCCGACCCCAGCACCAGCCACGTCCGCGGCGACGAGCGCACCTCCGTCGGCGTACGCGAGGCACGCGCATGGCTGCGTGGCAGATACCCCGATCTGCCGGCTCCCGACATCGATCAGGTCCGTGTCATTCCTTCGTGTGTCGACCCTCCGTCAGCTGACCTTTCCCCGAGATCCTCAAGCTGTTCTGTCCCCACATGCTGCCCTCTGACACCCTCACCGACGGCCAGTTTTTCGCCGCGCTTCGTCTCGTCATACACGCCAAGTCCGGTAAAGGCGTCGACCGCAACCTCGCGTTTGTCCAAGGTGCGCCCACGCTCCTTCGTTCTCGACCCATTCCTTATCGCAATTCTCTACAGCTTCTCCGGCCCCTGTCAGAGCCCCAGACATCCCACGACCTCCCTCATCCCCTAAACGACCCGCACAAGCACCTCCGTCACACCCCGACCGCCACAAACCCCCAGAAACAAATCCGTTCGCCCGCAAGTCCTTGGACCATCCGAACACGTCTGCCGTACTCCCAGACGATCAACCCCTTCCTCCATTTCCACAACAGCGCCCCAACAGGCTCAGCCACAACCCCTTTCTCGCTCGTGATGCTGCCAACCCACCCACTCACGCCAAGCTCCCCCCACTCCCCCCACGCAAGCCACCATTGCTCACCGCCCCCCGTCGCACCTCCGAAGCTACCCCCACCCTATCGATGCCCTCCATCCCCCCCCTCGTGCCCGCCAAACCCACCCATGTCGTCAGCCCCCTCATGCGTCAGTCCCTCGAAGCCAGCAAACACGCCCAATCCATGAAACGTGCTGAAGAGCTCCTCGACCGCGAGCGCGTCCTCCAGGTCCTCAAGACCACCTCCTCTAGCTCCTCCGTCGGCAGTACCACCCCAAGCATCCGCACCCGCAGCCTCAGCCCTTCCAAACAACACCCCAACGGCCACGCCATCTCCCCCGACGATGCCACGCACGTTCCCCCTCTCCCGCTCCGGCGCCACGCCTCCTCTGCCTCCTCTTCCGTCCTCTCCCTCGACCAGGTCGCTGCCGCCAAGCTCCCCTCGCCCGTTGCGACTGCGTTCAGACCGCCCCTCCCGAGCCGAGACCACCCCGAATCTCTTCCCGTGCCCCCCATGCACCCCCATCGCCGCCCATCGTGCTCGACTGACCCGACCGTGAACCCGTCCCCGCCCCCCTCTCCGCGCCTCGTCCGCTCCAAGTCCATCTCCGCATCCGCATCCGTGCTGCCCCCGCCCCCTCGCCGGAAACGCCCCGAGAGCGTGCAGCTCACCCTGGACGACGTCCGTGCTCACCAGGGTCTCTCGCGGCACCGTTCGTTGACCCGTCCGTCCGAGTCAGGCTCCACGGTGGCGCATCTCCAGCGCAAGATGACTCACCTCCAGCTCAAGGCGCAGCCCAAGCTCGACGCGGTACGGTACAAGGCCGAGGCTGGCATCAGTCGGCGCGGGTACGTGTCGGGGCGGTGGCACGAGGAGGGCGAGGAGGGGTTGATGACCGATACGCGGTGGCCTGCGCAGCTCGATCGGGATCCGGATTCGGCACCGACGACGGACGAGGAGGGCCAACAGGACGACCGTCCGTACTCGGATCTCTTGACCGACTCGGACAATCTAAAATGGCCCATGGGAGAGGGCTGGAAACCGCTATGAGTGTTTTTGATAGAACGAAGCTTTCTTGTAGTCGTGCAATACATCGGTCGAGAACAGGCATACCAGCGTCATGTATGGTTTGGTAATAAATCCACGAGATAGGTTATGTACATGTATAGCACAAGGCGTCTTTCGAGTGGTCATGATCCGTGTATGTGTAGCATGTGTGTCCGTCACTGGCAGCGCGAGCACCATCGAGAATAAAGGGCTCATACGAGGTTGGCCTTTTTGAGATGCGCCCGTATGATCCCATCGCGCACTGATCCGATCAGCATCGCGCGCCACCATCCTGTACACCCACGTACCAGAAATCAACGTTTGCGCAGTCGTGCGCGTATCCTAGGGTTCAATGTCAACCCACCGAAAGATCCGAAAAAAAAAAAGCCACTCAACGATGACCGAAGTCGTGTAAATGTGACATACCCGCGGCTCTGGCGAGCTGCGTTTCACCGTATCCTTGAATTTCTGACGCAAATCTGACGAACGCTCGGGGGGTCAGCTCGACCGGCTCGCCACCCGCCGACGGGGGCGCAGCACGCACACTTGACGACCGACGCCGTGTCGTTCGGACGATCGCCGTACGACGGCAGATACCGGCTCACCATCGTCCCGTGCGCGATCTTGTCCGCGAGGACGTCCATCTTGTTGAGAAAGATGATGAGCGTCGTCTTGCTCAACAGCTTGGACGAGCACACCGCCTTCCACAGTATGAACGAGTCCTCGAGCCGGTTCACCCGCGGGTCTTCTTGCAGCCGTTCGTCGAAGCACGAGATCGGGGCGAGAAAGATGATCGCGTTCACCTGGTCAAAGTACGGTAGCCATGCGTTGCGCTGGGGGGAGGGGGGGGGAGGGGGAGGGGGGAACGCCGTCGTGAGAGCTCAACGCGAAACAGACGCACGGGCGTGCTACCCACCTGCGTACGCGACCCCCCGACGTCGTAAATCTTCCACGTCTGTGCACCGCCGTCTGTTACGACCCGCGCGTCAGTCCTGTCGGGCAAGGAGAAAAAAGTTTGGATCGGATCTCGACGTGCCTTGGGCCACGTTGAGCTCGTATTCTTGAATGTCGAGCGTGCGCAGACGCGCACGCACGATGTCGTCGTCCGTCGGTTGGTAATCCCGCGCGGCGAGCCGTTCCGCGTGATCCAAAAAACTGCACACCCCACCACCAACCACCACCCCACAACACCACCGACGACGACAAGTCAACGAACGCGGGTCGGCGGCAACGAACAATGCAACGCAAGCAACGGGCCACGCACAAGCTCGCCGAATCTTCCAACCGGACCTTGTACCGCCGCAGCATCTCCCGCACGACCCCGTCCTTCCAGAGCGCCGCGATGTCGTGCTTGCACCCCGAGATCACCTCGGTCACGTCCTGTCTGCACACGCCGTCGTGCTGGAGCGCCGCCGCCCCGCCCGACGCATCGGCGCCGTCGACGACGACCCCCCGCGACGCCTGCAGAAAACTCCGCCAGTGGCGCGATCGGACGTAAAACTCCTGCGAGCACCGCGACGACCGGGGCGCGTGCCAGGGCGACGACGACGACGTCGGCGGCGGCGCGTGGTCGAGGATGTCCCCCGTCTTGATCCCGAGCAGCCGCTTCAGGTCGCTCTCGACGCCGGTCAGCGGACGGAGACGGAGCCGGAGCAGACGGTGCTTTTCGGAGAACGCGAGCGGCCCGACGACGACGTCGTCGTCGTCCCTGTCTCTGTCCCTGTCCTCGTCCTCGTCCTCGTTGCCGTTCAGCGCGTCTTGCATCGCTTTGAGGATCGTGTTCACGGCGTGCACCAGGTTCAGCTGGAGCACCGCGCGCCAGGACGCCCGTTCTTGCGCCCACTTGTCGCTCGCGAAGTGCATTCGGAAATCTGAACCGAGAGAACCCCACCGTCAGCACGCCACGCACACACGAAAGGAACAGGAACGCGGAGCACGCGGGACACGAACTCTTGAGCGTGGTCGACTTGCCTGAGGGAGAGAGGGGAAGGGCGACTCGGGATCAGCGCCCGCTCGGCAACCGGGGTTGGACATGGGGACGTTTTGCTTACCGCTTTCGCTCTGCCCGAGCAGGAGGATTTTCACCATCTGTTCTTCCTTTTTCAACGCCAGCCTGTCTGCGCGGAGTTCGTCGTCGATCTGGTCGCTGATGCGTTGAGCTTCCGCTTCCCGTTCCTCCCGCGCGGCCTTCTCGTCCAGCGTTTCGTCCGGGGGTGGTGCGGTGACGACCGCGAGCGGGTCAGAGGAGTCGTAGTGGAACACCATGGCGCCCGAGTATGGGAGGGAGCGAAATCAGCGCATCATCTCCTTTCACCTTGTTTGTTTGTTTCGACTCCCTTTTTTTTTTTTTTTCTTTAGGAACCGTATCCTTGGTCCCTAAAATGGTCAGGCTTGCTTCCACGGCTTTTCGTAAGAAATACCCATCTCCAACCTTCAGGGCTGCGTGAAACCCTGTGGAGCACTGGCTACGCGCACGCATCCATACCAATACATTCACGATTTGAATTGCCTGCCGGTTGCCTGCAGCGAGTACGATACTATATGGACCCCCGTCCATCCTTCGGATCCGAACCCGTCAGGTCGGCCCACCTCGGTTCCCTCCCCCCCTCTTCCCAACGGTCAAACTCAATTCGACGGCCGTACGTGACCGTACCCCACACCGGCGACCCCGCGACGGGCTTGGGAAGCCTATGAAAAAAACGAAATCGGTGGCGTGCTGAGGCGATCAGTGCTGACGCATCTTGCTTCCGGCCGCCACGCGCGATCGCGTGCCTTGACTTCCATGCGCCAGCAGCGTATATATGTCAGCCTAGCCTCGCATGGTTTAAAAAATAGCCTGTCTCGCCAAATCCGTTTTAACAGTCGACCGGCACCTTTTGAGTTCCCAATTCGACGCCGCCCCGCTAGGGTAGCGCACAATCGCAATGACACACCGTACGCCCTCGTCTTGACACACACACACGCCATCGTCAGGGTTGACCCGACCGCCGCTTTGCTGTTCGGCGTTCGGTGGTGCTTTGTCGATGCGGCGATGGACTCGATGGTTCAGCATCACCGTCGCTTTGGCGCGTTCGGACGACGACGGGTCTAGATTCGCCGATGGCGCGTGGCATGTCATTTTCATATGGTTGCTCGGCCGTTTCGGGGGGACCGGGGCCCTGGACAGGACCCTCCCCAAACGTCCATTTTTTGATATGGTCCCGTCGGACGCTCGATTGAGATGGCTCTCTCTACAACGGTGGCGTCTGGTCCCCCCGCGTGTTGGGTTTTTGCGGCCGGGCTCTAAAAGAAACGTTTCGACGTGATGCATGGCAGGCTGGGCAAGACGAACGCTAAACATGGCGTCTGACGGAAACGAGTGTCAGCGCGATCAGGCATCAGGCATCGTTCTCCCCCACGTATGTTACCAGCGATAATCCAGACCGTCTTGGCGTTCGTGCTGCGTTGCGACTGGTCAGTCGCACGACTGTCGTGCTAGGCATCCGTCGAAAGACGTAGCCAAATCAATGACATCGACGTTCGAGGGAGAAGAATCGACACGGACTACAGTGATATCAGTGTGGTTATGGACCGCGAGAGTACCATCGGTTCCGAATATAAAAGGTTGAATTTTTCGGTCGCCCGATCAACGTGGCAACGACCAAGTCGGATAGAATTCGAAGACGTAGACGTAGACAAGTTCCTGCGTGCGAAGTCGGATATAGAGTGGGTCCGCCCACTGGCTTGTCCCCCCTTGCAAACCAAAAGAACGTGTATCACGGTGGCAGGAAGTAAAAGACAAGCGGAAAAGAGAGAAGAAAAAGAAAGAAAGAGCATTATGATAAACCTTCTAATAAGTAGCGTGAAACATGGAATCCGTCGTACGTCCGTAGCCGAAACAACGAATGCGACGGTGAAGAATCACAACAGGGAATCTAATTTCGAAAGCACCTCCAACACTCCCGCGACCAACTCGAATCCAAGGTCTTCGTCCCCATTCATCTCTCGTTTCACTTCCTGCACGAGACCGAGAACGCTCTCGCGTCCGCTCGGCAAGGTACTCCCCATACCGATCCTTGCCGCTTCTCGCCTCCGACCGCTCGCCGTACCGCTGGGGGAAGTGTTGCTTCCGAACGGCCAACATGCAAACTCCGCCAACACTTCGTCACACCTCTGGAATGCAGCCTCGCGGTCCTCGTACGTCAGCCGACCAAACGCGTTATCAAGCACGCTCGCCGCGTACGCAGCGCAGGCAAGGCAGACGGCGCGCATCACTCTGTTCTGCGTCCCCTCCTTATCCAGCGCGGTGGGTGGAATGCTAGACGTGGCCGCTGTCAGCAGCGACACCACCCGTGTGACGATAGACTCTTTGGTCCGCACATCGGCGACGGGGTGGGTTGCCATGTCAAATAGGAGGAAATTCCGCTTCTCGGTGCGAAGCACGCCCTTGTCGACAAGCCCTTTTGCGAGGCGCTCCCGAACTTGCTTGAGTTGGTATCCAATCTTCATGACGTTCCATGTTTCGCCTAGATATACAAGCATTTGTCAGTCGCATAAGCACAATGCCCCAGACACTCACCACTCAAAAGGTCGATCCAGCTATTTATCGTGAACTTGTCGTTCTCTTGGGCTTTCATCATTTTGAGTGTCTCGTCGAGTATCGTCTCCCCTGTCGGCCTGTCATCTATGACCTCCACCATACGGTCTGGCAGGGGATTCTTCCGCCGATTTACATCCTTGACGAGCGCTATCCGACGGCGAAGCGCGAGTTCGATAAGAATACACCCCCGAAGAGCGTATGAGATGCTGTCATTCCAAAACGAGAGGTAGCCCTGGCGAACAATGAGCTACGCGCCGCACAGCAGCAGGAAACACGACGAAAGAAGCGATGGCCAGGGACGCCTGAAACACCCATGTTGATGATCCTGGCGCTCGTGCTGCGCATAGCTCGCACGCGTGGATGGAAACGAAGCGACCCAAAAATTCGACGTGGCGACGTACATGCTTGTCTTTCAGACCCAGCAGGAGCACTTCCTCCATGATGGTGAGACGGGGCAGCTTGCCCCCCCGACTGCCGTCCCTGTCTTGCTCCAGGTCGCGCGGGTCGAACGCAATTTTGTTTCCGCCCTCGAACGCAGAGCCAGCGTGGGTGGTCACCGCGCCGTTCGAGGCCGAGCCATTGGTGTGCCAACCTGAGCCATTCAGATCGTCCTCCGAAGCCGAAGTAGAGGTGGCTACAACACGTCGACGAGACAGTCCGGCCGCAGTGTTCATGGATCCACAATTTGCATAAAACGAAGTATAGGAAGAGCCGAATAAGGCGGGATGCAAATTACAAAAAAAAAAGCTGAAGAACTGATTTGTGTCGAGGATGGTGCAGTGTCACAGAAGAGGCTTACTACCGGTTTCAGTGACAAGTATCGCACGGCCCGGCCATTTGATTGGCAACCAACAGTCAACCTCTTTACCAGCGATCTTTCGACAAATTTTTTGGTCCGAATATCCCTTGTATCCGCTATTTGAACACTGACATACAAGGCTTGTAATATAGCGTGGGCGCACTCGTTTCAGCCCAATACAGCCTCCTTGCCTTTCCATCATCGTATCGTTACCAATGGATGTGGTAATGGTATGGCAGGGTCTTTAACCCATCACCTTCTCTTCCGGTCAGTCCGCAAAGTATGATATCATTCAATCACGCTACTTTGCACTGAGCTCTGACCGCGGTTCGTACTCCTATCTCTTCATCTGATTCGCACACCGCCAACTGGCGCTATTCACGGCGAACCACCACCCTGCAGGTTCTGCCCCCCATTTGGTCTTCTGACACCTTCATTCTTGATGATCTCTTCCAGACGCCGGTGTGAAGCTACCCGGCATGGCACCAGTCCCCAGTCTGCCAATTTTGCGCCAGGTCGTTGTCTCTGTTTGGAAGTCGACCCTCCGCATAGTCGGCGGTAATGATAACGAAACCCTTCGACATGAAAGACGAGGAACACCTACTTATGACCGCTGAATGCTGCGGCGACTGGGAGGCTCGCCAGGGCTTAGGTTCTGCGACGTCCCATGACCCGGGCTCTAACATGCAGTACCCTGTGTTTATGAGGGTATTTATTCACGGAAATGGCGTAGCCGCGCGTGTGCTGCGCACGTGAGGGGTGATGTGACGGATTCCCGAATGGCTTTTCGACGCAGGCTTTTCCGTTCTTGCCCTGACCTTTGAGGCTCCATCCATGGAATCGATCGTCATGTTTCTGGCCACTGGGATGGCTTTGGCTACTCATTCTATCTTCGGTCTCTCGTCCAGCATACTGTTAGTTTTTGCTTTCGCCGCCGTTGCTCCGCCGTGGAAATCTGACTTCCCCGCCAGAAGTGTTTTAATCAAAAAAAGGGGGGATTTCCCGGTACGCTGCTTCTCGTGATGCACGAGGAGGGTATCGGAGCGATTAACACGCCTCACATAACACTTCATCAATCATACAAGTAGTTGGTCCTCTCTCCTCGAGGCAATTCTTACAGCTCCCGCCCCCGTGTGCTGGCATACGACCGCTGGATCCTCATTCACATCCAGATCCAGCAGCTCTCGTTTCTTTTCATTCTTAGGCGGTCGTTTGTTTTCACCATTTGTAACGGACCCCATCCGCTGCCTTGTTTCCCGGATCTCTACCTCGTTTTTTTAGACTTTTACGTTCTTTTGCCGCACGCCCGCTGGTTAGCCTCTTTTCCCCTCAACATGACTTCAACTCGGAGCTGCAACAAAGTAGGTCATGGCGTTCTTTGGATTTTTTTCTTACGCGTATTCATTTTCCCCCGCAGTTTTGCCTCTCGCTGGATAGCTCGTTCAGTGACACATCAAGCAACACCATCCACCTCAACCGTTGGTCAGAGGTGGTACCACCCAAGACCGCATTGACGTTTGCAGCGCTATGGGATCCCGAGGAGGGCATGGTCACGTTTTCGGGCGCAGCGTTGCTTGAGCCTGAAAGTCTATCAAGCATACCCTCTCATCCTGACGTATTCGAAGACGATGGCAATTCACTTCTCGCCATCGATCGTGACTCTGATCGACGGACTACCACGAGCGAAACTACTGCCACGTTGACCACGTTTCAAGACGCCTTCAAGGCGTTCATCCATCGCACCCCTTGGAGCTCACGAGAGCACCTCAATATCAAGGCAGGACAAGGCACACCACGGTGTTTGCAGACGCGCGCCTCCTCGACGTTCGATGGGCTGGACGTGTACTCCCACGATATCCAGGTCAAACCGAACCGTTCCCTGCAACTGTCCTACATTGATTTGATGGATATCGAGTCCTCTTTCCGTACGCCGTCTGCGTTCGGAAGGCTCAGACTCCGGTCCGACCTGATGCTCGATGCGTACAGCGCAGAGTCGAAAGAGAGCGATGCGCGCAGACCCCCGTGTTTGGTACGTCTTTGAGTCCGACGTGCGGGCGCGTCTCACGAGCGCGCGCGCGCTTTCTGCAGAGATCGCGCTTCTCGGCGACGACGACGACCTCGACCTCCAATCACGTCGACGTCGCCACCACCAACGCTCTGCAGAGCACGCGCTCCGCCGAGACGATCGCGTCCGACTGGGGCAAAGACGCCCCGTCCCCCGTCGGCTCCTGGCAGTCCCTGCCCCACCGCCGTCGACTGCTCCGCAAACGTCGGCCGGCGGCGGAGAGCCAGGCCCGCTCGTCCACGCCTCGAAAGATGTCGTTCAAGTCGTCCAAGTCGTCCGTCGGCTCTCCGCAGTCGACCGTCACCGCGTCCTCGTCGACCACCGTGGTGGGAGACGAACTGCGCGGTCGGTTCCCGCGTCCGGCCGGCGAACTGAGCCCGCCCGTGCAGACACCCAAGGACGCGCGCCCCAAGCGACGGTTTTCGCTCCTGCGCAAGCGGAGATCACGTCAGACGTCCCCCGAATCGGAAGGATGGGTGGTCATCGAAGTCACGCCTGTGATTCGGCAGCGCATCATGGCGGACCTCGTACACGATTGAACGCGCGCATGGGGTTTTTTTTTCTGTTTTAGGACGTGGATTGGATTGTGTTCGCTTGGATTGACAGGTTCATGAGCAGCAGACGAATTTGTGTACTTTTTTTTTTTTCAAGGGCACGTTTCAGATACGGTCCGTGGTCGTCGGGGTCACTTTTTCGATCAGTGACTTTCTTTTTTTGAAGCGAATTACAATATGTGCAACGTGGCACGATGTTGGCTTGGCCGAGGCCACCCTTCAGTTGCCCTTTTTTTTCCCCCTACACAGCATACGTGTATTAGACACGGTTCTGAAGCGAATATTCCCCTCTTCGCTTGTCAACCCATCATAACCTGAAATGTATCACTACTAGTAGATAACTGCAATGAAGCAAGCAAACATTGTATGATTCATTCCACATTTCCAATTTCCCATTCGTTCGCACGTACTGTCCGTAAACTCTTTGTAGAATGGTGGAAATATCGCGTACCAGTGGATCCGACCTCAGCGACTTCTACAATTAATTACAAGTCAAGGACAAACAGTCTGTAAAACGTCACGTTAGAAACAAGGCGAAGAAAAACTGACGTATGCATAATGTCTGGGTACCGACCCAATTGGTTCAAAAAATGAAGCAGAAAAAATAACGCCATAAAGGATAAGAGGCGACAGTTGAGCGTATAAGAAAAAAAGAGAGGGAGAGAACAAAATGATTACAATTTACTGAATCCCAAAGTGTTTTTGCTTTTTTCGATTTTGCTATGATGGGTAATAATCTACGTCCCAATCTCCTACAACGAGGCGTTATCAGTCATGCACACAATGCATGACAAGCATGTTGTCCATACCTTCTGTTATGCCTCGCCATCCGAGATATATAAAGACGACGGCTGCCGTCTCTAGTATTGTCGCGATAAACGATCCATCAACTTTCATTGATGCGCCCTGAGAGATAGTCGTGTCATAGAACACCGCATTGTGATACAAGCAATGACGTACACGACATATTACTTTGCTCAGCAGGAAGTAATCCAGCTGGCTGAGAATGAAAAGGATGCCAGATATCACATAATACCATGCAGGCTTGACCTCGTTGAGGACGCCTAACACAATATACAGCATCATGCCAAAATAGACGAGCGCAGCGCTATGGAACGTGCCATGTCAGATCCGAGTGGGTTTGAAATGGATGGAAACACAGACACCCCGGGCCATATGCTCGTCAGCACAAAAAGTGGTATGCTGTTGAGTGCATCAGGTGGATTTGAAGGCCCAAAGGTATTGTTGAACAATAGGGCAATATCGAGGGATATGTAGAGGGTTGCGACGAAAAAGAAGATACCGATGATGCCGAGAGGCTGTTCATAATCATGTGGCTCAGAATTGCTTTGGAGACGACGAGAAACGCACTATCAAGGAGCTCAAGGTACCATCCTCAACGATCTGTGTTGCTACGATTGCATTGCCCAGTAAGGTCCAGAATAGGGTAGTAACAAGGCCGGCGTGGATAGCGGTAAGTATTACCAAGCCCTTTGTGCCTTGTTCGAGGATGGAGCCATTGGTCAGGAGTTGGAATATCAATGTCACAAGGTATAGGCCAAAGAATATGCGAAGTTCAGATCGTCCTGTAAGAGTGCACCATATGAGTCACGGAGGCAATGAAACCTCGTGGGACCCAAATAATGTGGACCTCCGCGGCAGAACAAGGAATTTTTTAAATAGAAATATACCAAGTTCGAGAACGTACCGACTGCTGCCTTTCTTCGACTGGCGAAAACGATAAGAGCGACGACCACAAAAACGCTTAGGCCACAGGCAATAATGTTGGCTATGTTTCCGAGAGAACCGTCCGTCTGAACCAGAGGTATCCCACATTCTGGGTTCACACCCACGGGTGCCGTTGCCTGATTAGCTGACAAGCCGGTGAGGAGGGTATTGTCCGTGTCGAGTACCTGATCGAGGCGATCGATCACGTTGGAGAGGTTTGCATGGCTGAGAATGAGGCTCACCTGCTTATAAAACAGGTTGCACCAAGTATATGACGGCACTTGGGAACAGAGTGTTGAAAAGTCGCCGAAGCGCATGTTTGATATGCGCAAAGAGAAAGTCGGAAGTACAAGAGAAAAGACAAGGGAAAGACACGCGTGTGCTCGGCTTGGAATTGACGAATGGTATACCGGGAGAGATACAAGGAATTATTGACAACCACACCGCTATTAATTTTGCGGTGGTTTGATGGCGTTCGTACAAGTCGTCAGGTAAGTTCGAGAACAAACAAATCAATACAAAAAAGCCGAGTTTCATGACGACCAGGCAAGCGCTTACATGTTGCGTGCTGAAACCCGTTAGCGCGGGTACAACGAAACGTATCAGAGTGTCCAGAAAATGCCACGTCGTGGAGTAATGCGGGAAGAAGGAAGATTTGGTATGGCCACTCTTCGGTTTCCTGCCAAAGGCTGGGCCTAACACCTGTTAAACACCATGCACAAATTTCATTCATATGTTTTAGCTTGCCAGTTGGTTATTGTCAAACATTTGTTGAAGCACCCAGATATGGTGACGTCGTCATGCATCCAGACAGGAGTTCACTGGTTACCATCAGCATTGTATGGAACACCGCTTAGTGGACTCGGAGGAGATTATTCGGAAAAATGTCCCAACTGGTGCAAGGAGGCCCGAACTTTTTCAGCCATGACGGTCCCAGGCTACTATCAGGTGACAACCCTCTCCCAATCAATGTATTGTCCTACTCATGGCTAATTTTATATCGGTGATTAGACCATGCACTGGGGGCGGGACACATAAATATGAGGGCCTGCAACCTGCCAACATCTGTTGGCCCTCTTTATCATGGTCTTCGACATTTCTTCGTCCAAGGTTTTTTATTTACTTTTTATTTGGATCCTCGTTTATTGTCCCGTCAGGCACAGCCTGTTGTCGGGCATTCGTCCAAAGTTGAGTATCGTCAGCTGGGTACATCTGGACTCCGTGTCTCTGTTCCCATCGTAAGCCCCATGCACGATACTCCGCGGTCCCTGATTAAGCGTGACATTCATACAGCTGGGGGCAATGAGTTTTGGCTCACCTAAATGGAGTGTGCGTATGCCCTCGTTACGCCGCGAGACCATAGCCTCATGACGTTACCCTCACCCAGCCGTGGGTCCTGGAAGAGGAACCATCTCTCGCGATCATCAAAGCTGCATGGGACCTCGGTATCAATACGATTGACACTGCGAATATCTACTCCAATGGCGAATCAGAACGCATTGTGGCCAAATTTATGAAAAAGGTACCAACGTACTCGTTCCTGAATCAATATGTCCCCTTTCTCACATGATTACTAGTATCAAATACCCCGTCACCAGCTTGTTATCGCAACGAAATGCTTTGGCCTTGTGGCTAATGATCCTGGCATTCGGTCAAGTGTCGTCCCCGGGCTTGACAAGCTCCCTGAATACATCAATCAACATGGGCTCTCCCGTACAGCCATCTTCAATGCCGTTGAAGCCTCACTTTCCCGCCTGGAAACGCCTTACATTGATCTCCTCCAAATCCACCGATACGACTCTCAGGTCCCCGCCGAGGAAACAATGAAAGCACTCCACGACCTCGTTCAGAGTGGCAAAGTACGCTACATTGGCGCAAGCTCGATGCGGTGCTGGCAGTTTGCCCACTTGAACGAAGTGGCAGGTAAGAATGGTTGGACCAAGTTTGTCAGTATGCAGGACGAGTACTCGTTACTTTACCGTGAAGAGGTGTGTTTCCCTGTCCACACGCACTGAAGAGCCATCTGATGGGATCTAGGAGCGCGAGATGTTGGCTTACTGTCGATTTAATGGGATCGGGGTCATTCCCTGGGCACCTCTGGCGGCGGGTGACCTTGCCCGTCCCGCAGGCACGGAATCCGTTCGACTTAATTCAGCCAAAGGTACTATATTCGAGAAGAAGCTTTCAGCGGCCGACGAGACTATCATTAACCGTGTCGAGGAGCTTGCAGAGAAAAAGAATGTGAAGATGGGCCAGATCGCACTGGCTTGGGTCGGCCAGAAAGTTGCAAGTCCCATCGTAGGTGTGAACTCTATTCAGAGGTTGGAAGAGAGCATCGTGACTGGGCTTGAGTTGACACCAGAGGAGGTGGCATATCTCGAAGAACCGTATGTACCTTTGGGTTTTCATCGTCACTGATCGCTGATTGTCACCAATAGATACTTGCCAAAGCCCGTCCGTGGTCATGCTTGATGGTGAAATTGTACGTTGTAGGCCCACCTTGTATTGATGTATAACTGTATCAACAACCCCCGACTTTCGCGAGACGGACGGAGCCCGCCCTTCGACTCAAGGCCGTCTTGACATGGTCGCGTTGCCTTCCCTGAATTACGTGTCAGTAGCCTAAGTTGGATGTCTATGACAAAGTAATGCAGAATTGGCAACTCTTCCTTGTCACTGTCCGTATCGACTCTTGTCAGTTGCGGTCAAGCCGCAGCTGCGCCATCACTCATGGTCGACACTTTGTCCCTCGATACATGACACCCTATCATTTATTTCGTACATCGTGTAGATCTGACATACTTTTTTTCCTGCCTTCGAAGGGCATATATTCGCGTAGCTTACCGTACGAACACCTCAGCTCGTTCACCGAACTACCCCGAAGTGAGATATCTTTGCTTAGGACGCGAACGTATGGTGCATGCATTTGCGGCACCACTTTTCGGGCTCGCTGCCTCGGGCCTTCACAGCATCAAACCTTTCGCGCTAAATACCACGTTCAAACAACTTCATGCTTGGGCACAATACTCTTGGGGCTCGCTCGACGACTAGAACGAGCAATTGGCGCAACCAACCGTTCAAGAACTGCTCCCGTGAGTGCACTCACGAGTTAGCCCCACCATGGTATGTTCCAGCAGATCTCGTCAGGTTTCTAGCCTCATCGCGTCGATGACCAGGACAAGTAAGTGACTCAGCAAACTGTTAAAAAACCGCTTTTGCGCGCAAATTCGCTTGGTGCCGAGTTTGAGCAAGGTGCCGAAGCGCGCTACATCGAGGAGGCGATTGCCCTTCATCGTAAAGCGCTCGCGATGTGCACCCCTGGTCACCCCTGGCGAGCTTATGGTTTGAGACAGCTTTCATACTATCTCTGGCTTCGGTATCAACAACTCGGGGGAATGAGGACCATGGAGGAAGCTATCCTCCTCAATCGGGAGGCTCCGGAGCTCCGTCCGCCAGGAAACAAGGACTGATCCACCTTTTTGTGTCGCTTCGCGCTCCGTCTCTCCGCTCGGTATCAGCAGCTCGGCCATTGACCTCAACAAACAGGCACTGTTGCTTTGTCCGCCGGGGCACCCGAATAGGTCGCATATTTGCTGCAACCTCTTTCGTTGCCTTGCCGATCGATATGCGCAGCTGGGTGGTGCGGATAATCTCACTGAGGCCGTTGAATTTGCGAGAGAGGATCTGAAGCTTTACCCGCGTGAGCATCCAGAGAGGTTGGTCTCCTTGAACAACCTCCCAATTCATCTCAACGATCGGTACCTGCTGCTGGTGGACTTCAGGATCTCAGTGAGGCCATTGACTTCCACAGAGGGGCTCTGAAGCTTCGTCCACCAGGGTACCAATTGCAGACATCCTCTTTAAACAACCCCGCAGGTTGTCTCAACGATCGGTACCGGAGGCTCGGTGCGGTAGAAGACCTCAGCGAGGCCATTGACCTCCAAGATGTTCTCCTCGCCCGGCCATGGATCCTGGAAGAGGGACCATCTCTCGCGATCTTCAAGGCTGTATGGGACCTCGGTTTCAACACGGTCGATATCGCAAATATTTACTCCAACGGCAAATCAGAACATCTGGTAAGTTTATCAATAAGGTACCAGACTACTAGTATGCTCATTCCCTCCCTCTTTCTCATTATTATTCCTAGCATTGAATTCCCCGTCACCAACTCATTATTGCAACGAAATGCTTCGGTCTTATCACCAATGATCCTGGTCTTCGGACTAGCATCGTGCCCGGCCTCGAAAACTGCCTGAATAAGCTGATCAATATGGGCTCTCTCGTGCAGCCATCTTCAATACCGTCGAAGGCTCGCTTTTCCGCTCGGAAGCACCTTACATCGATCTCCTCCAGGTCTACCGATATGACTCTCAGGTTCCCGGTGAAGAAACGACGAAAGCACTCCGCGACTTCGTTCAGAATGGCAAAGTGCGCTACATTGGCGCAGGCCCGATGCGGTGCTGGCAATTTGCTCACTTGAACGAAGTGGCAGGTAGGGATGGTTGGATCAAGTTTGTCAGTATGCAAGATGGGTGCTCGTTGCTTTACCGTGAAGAGGTATGTTTCCCTGCCCACAGGCACTGAAGAGCTATCTGATGAGATCTAGGAGCGCGAGATGTTGGCTTACTGTAGGTTCAATGTGATCGGGGTCATTCCCTGGGCACCTCTGGCGGCGGGTGACCTTGCCCGTCCCGCAGGGCCACAGGCACTGAATCCGTTTGATTTTATTAATCCAAAGGTACCATATGCGAGAAGAAGCTTTCAGCGGCCGACAAGACCATCATTAGCCGTGTCGAGGAGCTTGCAGATAAAAAAGAATATGAAGATGGGCCAGATCGCACTGGCTTGGGTCGGCCAAAAAGTTGCAAGTCCCATCGTGCGTGTGAACTCTATTCAGAGGTTGGAAGAGAGCATCGTAACTGGGCTTTGAGTTGACATCAGAGGTGGCATATCTCGATGAACCGTAAGTACTGATGGGTTCTCATCGCGTCATATTATTGATCATCACCGATAGATGTCGAAGCTTGTTCTTAGTCATCCTCAAGGGCAGGGGTGGAAGCTGTAGGCTGAAGGCCCATCCGTTGTCGATGAGTAGTTATATTAGAAAGTCTCATGTGATGAATCTTTGCAATATCTAATATGAGACCAGAAGGTCATTGGATATGAAGTGAGTATGTTCCTATCGGCAATTCTATGGTACCACATGAAAAATTTGTGCGCCATCACCCTCGCGTGCAATCGTCGATGCGTTCCATACTGACCCGAAAGGGCCTGTCTCCTGCGGATTCCAAGTTTGAATGACAACGATTATTGTACGATATTATTCAAGGCAACTTGGGGGAGACAATCGGCACTACGTCATTTACTTCCTACTATAAAAGGCAGCGGTCCTTACCCAGCATAGCAAATCCGCTCTTCTTCATGTTCATTACATTCCTCTTGTTCACGACCAGCGTATTGCTGCGTTTCTTGCCAGATGTTCTTTTTGTCACTGCATTCAATCCGCTTGGGTACGGAATAAATGTGGTTGTATGCCCTGCCATAGACAGGGTTCTTCGTCAGACCGTAAACGTTACTATTGGTGAGTTCACTTTGGCTGCGTATATGCGCCACCAAAGTGTACCCTCTCTGTAGAATACGTCGATGTCAATCCTTCTGCGAAGACGACCATTTTAATGGTACACGGTTGGCCGAGTCTGTGGAGTAGTTGGGGCAACCAGATTCAACACCTCGAGGTATCCTCGTAATTGCAGTTGATGGGGTCACTCCTTACTTTGCTTTTTTAGAACGATTATCGTTTGGTTGCCGTCGATGTCCGTGGATTCGGAGGATCTTCCCATCCCTCCGACATTCAATCATCAAGTACCACGGCGGATGTCACGGGAGACTTAACATGTGTTCTCGAGCATGCCGGAGTTTCGTCTGCAATCTGCATGGGGTATGTTCTGTCCACGGATAATAAATGCTCTGAGCTCTCCCAGCCATGATTGGGGTTCGGTTACATGTTATGAAGCTGCAAGAAGACGTCCGGACGTGTTCTCTGCTGTGATCGGGGTGACAGTTCCAGTAAGTCTAAGACGAGCATGATCCCCATTTATTTTCTTATTCGCACAAGTACCGCCATAGCTCGGACCAATTCCAATCGATTGAGATGACGTCAATACTAATCCCTACGCTCTCTTACCAAGTTTTCTTTGCCCAAAACACATCCGAAGCCATCGCCGAGTTAAATAAGGACATTGGACGCACGTTAAGAGGCACGTTGAGGAGCGTCGCGAGTCCTCCGCCAGGTGCATTTTTGCGCAGTCGAGAAACTTTTATGGGCGCATGGGATGGAATTGAGGCATGACTTTTTGCAGCTTCCCGTCGGATTCTGCTACTACCGCAATTACTAGATCCCTCATATTCCCTTCTTTTCGAGAGAGGAAGAAGAATACTTTGTCGAGAGGTTCGGCAGACAAGGGTTTGATCATTGTATGTTTTTTCAGCGACATCATTTCAAGTAACTGACAATGTTTGTATGAAGCCCTTTTTTTCTACACCACTGGCGTAGGTAGTCAAGAAATTACCACTGCACCGTGTATGCTAATGAGGCCACACCTCAGAACAAGTACGCAACATGGAAATCTGCTCATGAACAAGGAAATTTCACAATACCACAACCCGTGCTTTCTGTGCTCCCTCTTGAGGTGTGTTCTTGATATATATAGACTTATGAATCAGTCATCAAATTGTCTGATTCATTCCATCAAGGACCCTGTCGCAGATTGGGTGATGGTAGCCAAGTCATCAAATGTGGCTCAGTATCTGCCGCAGTTGACCACAGAAGTACGCATACATGGAGAAGTGTTCACTCTGACGCTGGTCAGGCTCTCTCACACGTCCATCTTTGTAGACAATGGAAGGTGCACACTGGCCACACATGGAATTCCCGGCCACGTTCAATACAATCGTGGACAAGTGGCTCTCAGAAGTGGGATTGAAGAGTGAGGTAGGTGAGAAGACGAACCCACTAGCATTTCAGGGAGATACGTGGGAGCATACCATGAATGACGAACTTTAACCATCCTTTCGAAAACGGTTACTGGACGATGGACTTGCAATTTACAATTGTGATTGCCTACGAGTGTACGATACCGGATGAAACGATGTATATAGTAGATTCCTACCAGCAATAGCATGAACCAAGACAGACACTCTGTAATTGATAAGAGGTCGGGGAGGGCCTGGTCTAGGTGGCGTGAGAAAGCGGTACTTCGCTAACCGACCTTGTATATGCATCCAGTGGCAGAAGGGATGCACATTGTGGATGCCTACATAGGTCATGTCGATAACTACGAGGTCACTCTGGATGATCTGCTACTTGAGCGACACGTCTGTTCCGTAACCGAGCCTGAGTTTTCAGTGGACGACCATATTGAATTTGAGTTGGTCGAGACTCGAGAAAGTAAAGTTATGTCACGAACGTCCCATAACCGTCTTTGAACAACAGGGCCGAGCGACTCGGACTTGCTGTTAAATACTTAATCTAGCAAGTGTTCTGTTCTCAGCGTGTCAGTGGTCGATAATGCTGATGGGGCCAGTGGCCGTATCCTACTGGCCCATGTGGAACTCGGACTCACCCCTAATTATCGTGATTTCATCGCAGCCTCTCCACCGAGAGATCGACACGGCAGGTGAGAATAAATGTCCAGTTAGTGTATGCTTCAAGTTACTTAACAATGGCCCGTGTCGCTGAACCTGTTTTATCCGACCGAAAAAAATGCACACCGGATCACCAACGTGAGCAGCATGTCTCTCACTTCTTTCCTCAGAAGTTTTGGTTTGATACGCATGATGTAGGTAGCGGAATAACACAACAGATAACAACTACAATCCGGAAAAAAAAGGGCACGAAACTAGGCTCCGAGATGAATATATAAGATGCGTTGATCAAGCGGCACGTTCTTCACCGACTTCATCGTCTTTCGCAGCGCATACGCTGCGCGCGTATGATCCAAGCGACCCGTATCGTCCACCATATGCTTATAAAACTCGGACGTGATCTTGTGCACTGCAGCGTCGTCCACGATCCACATCGTCCCAATCACGGAGCGGAATCCTGCAAACTGCATCGCAGCCGCAAGATGAATGGCCTCGTCTGGGCTCTCTTCGTCCCCAACGGTCGTATGACAAGCGGACAGGTAAGCGAATTCCGACCGCTGCAGATTGCATTGGGCAATGTGATTCACCGTGAGGCGTCCGTCGTGGAGCATAAACGCAGAATCAAATGGTCGCTTCTTTTTTGGGATACCATGGCAGGCAAGGTGCAACCATTGACTCTTTCCCAGTTCCTCTATGACCTTGGAAATGGACGATTCTTTGCCTTCGATGCGCGTGCATGTGGCAAGTCCATCAACGCATTGGCCAATACTGGCTAATTCGGTGCTGACAGAGAAGAGTTTGTCCGCTCCGGCAGCGTCTGCCACACCAACAATAAGGAAACGCTTTTGTTCTGTTGACGAATTTGGTATGTGATGCTGTCGAGCCCGAATGAGAGCGCTCAGAGATGGGCTGTAAGATGACGTATATAGGGAAGATAGGCCTTGCTGACCTTCCCGAAACGGGTTGGCAGCATGTAATGGCAAGAGGGAGAATTCGGCAGTAGGACACCACCAGATACGAGATTCAGGCGGACATTTGCTGCAAAGGATTTCAAAGATGGGGAAAACAACTTTGTCCCACAGCTCTCGTAAAAATTCTCTGAGACCTTTCGTCACGTTCTCCCGTTTTGCGCCTCGGATCAAAGTGTGGAGCTTTGATGAGAGTGCCCGAACGTCTTGTTTTGTAACTGACAGTGGGATGTGGACGGGATGCGTATCGAAGAAGACAACAAGTGCATCACAGCTGTACTTGCTCGCGTTCACAATAATGACCGGTCCATGGCTGGCTGCGCATTGGAGATCGGTGAAGAGTAAAGGGAGAAGGAATCGGGAGTGACCGGGCAACGTGCGAATGCTGGACACAACTTTTTGCAACTCGAGGTTCAGGTGGCATAATCGATCGTGTCGATCTGCAGTGAATGAATCGAGAACGTTGCGAATAAGTGAGGTCAAGTGCATGAAATCGGTCGCCAATGTCTTTCCTGTTGGACCGAGTGCGGACACATCGTCGATCTGAGAACGGATGCGAACGAGTTGGTTCCAAAAAACACCTCGGCCTTGCTCCAGTAACTCAACTGCCTTCGTAGGCGATTGTGTGCGAAGGCAAGCGGAGAATGCATCCACTGCGAGCGACGATGCGAGAGCCTTCAGAACTGGAAGATGCTGAGGTAATGATGGAAGCGCAACGACGTGCTGCGTGAGGAGTTGAAGGGCTGTTTCGTATGCGAGGAGTGTCTGGGGGTGGTGGATAGCTTCAGCGGCCTGGATCCATTCTTTTGCAGCAGACAAATCGTTCAAAGATGCTGTTTGCAGCACCCGGGTTAGATCTGCGTAGAGACGAAAGATCTCTTCCAGATCCTGTGGATGGCCAAACTATTGGGAAGGAATGAGTATGTCATCTAATATAAGGGTAAATTGCAAATTCGCTACCTTCTTGTATCGAATAAAGAGATGAGCTGTTAGATTCATCAATGACCTAGACCGATCAGAGTGACCTGGTAGGCGAAGCGACAGTGCCTCTTGGTCGAGAGCAATTGCTTTGTTGATACCCTCCATTGCACCAACTTTTTTGTACAGAATAGACATGTGTACCGCGAGGTTGTTCAAGAATTCTGACCGATCGGGGTGACCTACTTGGCGGAGTGTGAGTGCCTCTTCATCGAGGGTGATTGCTTCATCAAGGTCCGCCGAACCACCGAATTCCTTAGAGCGAGTGGCGAGATGATTCGCGAGGTTGGCTAACGACTTTGGCCGAAGGTGGTGACCTGGTGGGGAAAGTGCGAGTGCTTCTCGATCAAAGGAAAGAATCTCATCGAGGCCCTCCTTTCCATTGGCAACAAATGTTTGCTTGGTCATGAGATGAGATGTGAGATTGAGCAAAGAGATAGGGCGATCAGGGTGACCTGGCGGGCGAAGCGTGAGTGTTTCTTTGCAGAAAATAATCGCCTCATCAAGGTCTTGTTCTACGCCAAGACGTTGGTGTCGAGTGTAAAGATGGACTGCGAGATTGTTCATGGCGATAGACCGACTGGGGTGATTTGGTGGGCAAAGTGTGACATCCTCTCGGCTGAGGACGATCGCCTCATCAAGGTCATCCGCTGAACCGACTCGGTTGAACCGAGTGCGAAGATCTCTAGCAAGATTCGTCAAACACACAGACCGCTCTGAGTGGCTCCGTGGACAAAGCGCGAGTGCCTTGCGACTGAGGTTGATAGCTTCATCGATGTCTTCCATTTTCCCAAATTGTCCATATCGGGCTGAGAGATACAGTGAAAGTTGTGCCAAACAACTTATGCGTGTGTCTAGGGCGAAGTAGCCGCAATGAGGGAGTGCTTCACGAGCAAGGGCAATCGCTTCGTCAATGTAGCGGCTCTCTCTATCGCGCTCAAACTTGTCGCGCAAGTTATGTGCCTGGTAGAGTAAATATATGGCTGGTAGACAAATATCATTTCCGTGGTCTTGATATCCTAGAAAGAAGATGGAATCACCTTTGGGGCTGCGGAGAAATGACCCAGACAACTGCCAGGTTCCCCAAATCAATTGCCAGATTGCCCAAAACAATTCACAGACTGCCCGAAGCCGGGGGTACATGGCAGTCAACGTCTGCATGAAGCAGGTGTTGCTTTCGAGAACTGATTATGGGTGAAGTGTGGTGTGAGAGAGGCAGCAGCGCCCACATGGGCAAAGCCAAGGGGCAGGGGCAGGGGCAGGGGCAGGGACGGTCGGTTCTGAATTGAATATGTTCATCTTTGCATCAGTAAATTCACACTGATCTTTTTTTGGCTTATGCAGTGCTTATTTCATCTAATTTGGCTCATGACATAACATTAGCACCACAAGTCAATTAAGCTGAATAGCCGAGATCCAAGACCGGCCG